>CAHIKZ030001112.1:2607500-2787500 GCA_903632075.3 Acanthosepion pharaonis
AATTACCCTATGCAAAAGTATTGGATACATGACACTTTTTTCAAATTTCCAATCGAAACTTTGTATTTTAAAAGACTTTAAATATTCAAATTTTCGATAGTATTGGAATGTTATCTCTGGCCAATCAGAGAAGCACACAATTGTTTACAAGATAGTGCTACTAATCATCTGACTCTTTGATGTGCATTCTGCAATTTAAAGATTAAAAATGGCAAAAACTAAAGAATTATCCAGAGATATGCGAGATAGAATTATTGAACGTCACAAAGGAGGACAAGGTTACTAAATAATTAGCAAAGAAATGAATCTAGCACTAAGTACAATAGGAAATATCATCAGAAAGTATAAGAAGTATGGCGACGGTACAGCAAACCTTCCAAGAAATGGAAGACCGAGAAAAATAAATGAGAGTACTTCAAGGTGGATCAGCAGAAATGTGCAAAAAAAAAAAACCCTTCATTACTCGTTCTGAAATTAAAACTGATCTTGAGGGTGCTGGAATTAATATAAGTAAGGATACCATACCACTGAATGTAAGTAAGGATACCAGAGCTCTATATCGTACAGGCTTTCATTCAAGATCACCAAGAAATGTGCTTTTACTGAAAACCAAATGTGCTTTTACTGAAAGTCAAAGACTGTTTAAAGTTTGTCGAAACTTATGAAAAGAAAGGTATGCAGTTTTGTGAAAAGGTAATCTGGTCGGATGAAACGAAAGTTGAACTATTCGGAAGAAACACAGCGACAAGTGTTTGGCGAAAAAATGGCACTGCTTTCAACAAACACAATACCATCCCCACAGTTAATTTGGGGGTGCTTCCATTATGATATGGGGATGCTTTTCATCCAAGGGCACTGGTGAGTTACAAGTTATCCATGGTAGAATGAATGGTAGCATGTACAGGGAGATTATAAAGAAGAACCTTCAGAAATCTGCAACTTCTTTGGGACATGGTCGGAATTTCTTGCTTCAACACGACAATGATCCCAAACATACCGCAAAACTTACAAAGAAATGGTTTAAAAATAATGGTATTAGTACTCTCAATTGGCCAAGTCAGTCTCCTGACTTGAATCCAATTGAGAATTTGTGGACTACTTTGAAGGTTAAAGTTCATAAGCGGAATCCACAAAATATCAAGCAATTAGAGGAATTATGCAAGGAAGAATGGGGTAAAGTAACGGTGGATCAGTGTGGAAAACTTGTGGCCAAATATAGAAAGCGACTGGAAGCAGTGAAACAAAACAGTGGCTACGCAACAAAATATTAAATTGATGTATCCAATACTTTTTATCTAAATACTTTTTAGGGTAATTTTGAACTTTGATAAAAAAAATGGATTCAACCATGAGTTTTTAATTTTTCTTCCATATACAACTAAAACAACTTTACGAGATATTACTTACCAAATATCAGGCAAAATGGCGAACATAAACTAGAGTTATAACAGAAAATAACATGTATCCAATACTTATGCGTGTCACCGTATCTAAAAATAAATACGCTTAAATTCCCCTTCATCCCTGCCGTACTCCAGCGGCTTAGTGGTAGAATCCCCGATTGAAGCATGGAAGCCAGTTCAGCTAGAGGCAACCGGACGTCTAGTCACACTGATGAGCTGTGATACTGTGAAACAGTCTATCTGTGGATGACTATATATATATATAGTTTTGAATAAAATATAATATTTTAGGATCAAAATTATTGATAGAGTGTCCGAAATTCATGTATTTTTTACTATTAAAAACTGGGCGTTGTCAATAAGGTAGACAGATTTTGTTGAAGACATCCTGGCGTTTTCTAGCCCGTAGGAATCAGATTCAATTCAACTAGATTCTTGTATATGTTCAAACTTAAAGAAAAGATAGCAAAAAACATTATTACATTTTTATTTAATAAGTATTTGTTATTTTAATCATTAAATTGTTTTTTTTAAATAGTTATAGTATATTTTTATGTTAAATAATAAAACTTTTAATTTAAAAAAAAATTCATACAAATTTATTGTATAAGCTACACACACTTTGTACGCCCTCACCTATTTTAGAGGGTGGACGGACGAACGGAAATCACAAAATTTTATATATAGAAGATAGATAATTAGGTAAGTTTTTTTTTTACATGTGTTGTGTGGTAGCTCGACTATTTATATATGCTGCTCAATGGGGCATTATGGGTAGGAAGTTATTTCCAGTTTATTGTATTATCCTAACGTTTATATTTCAATTTATTCTTATGGCAATTGAATTGAAATAATTGTGGGTCAGTATGCGTTTATTTGCAGCTATTTTATAATCTCGTTTGTTACCTTTTAAATAAATCATCATTTATTATTGATTACTTGTAGTACATTATATTTATTTATTAACTATTTGTTGTTGATTATTATTATTAAATGTAGCTACTTGTGGTTATGCATACATTCATAGAATTTGATAATTTGTTTATTATTTATTTAATTTGCTTATTGTTTTATTTATTAAATCCCTTATTTAGTCGATTCGAGAATTTTTCAGCACCCCTCATAGAATGGTAGATAGATTGTTAACCCTTTTTTTCGAAGAATCGCAGGTCAATATTCGCAGACTAGTCCAAGTTTTGAACGTAAATACGCCAGATCGGCGAGCCAATTCTTCTGTTATTGTGCACATAAACTTATTTTATCGCTTCCTTTTAACAAAAGGGAAATCAAATCGTCCATTTTTACAACGTCATCTCCGGTCGACTGGGTGTTCTTTCCTTCACTTTTATTCAACCAATAGTTTTCATTGTTTTCGGCCGCCATTATGGCGTTGCGTTTTTGTTGGCTTGATAGATGTTCTGTCATATATTGTCTCAAAATCCTCAACCCTGCTCATATACCAACTCTCTGAACTGTCAGATATCATATATGTATCTATATCTGAATATATATATATACTTATACACACACAGACACACATATATATATATGTATATATTCAAATATTTGCTGAGCCAATGTGATACATCAATCAGGCATATATATATATATATATATATATATATATATATATATATATATATATATATTATTATTATCACCCTAAATTTCTGTATGTGCAATATGAATATGTAATACCACAATGTGAAAATCTGTATAATTTTTAACAGAAATTTCGTATCAGTATACATATATATATATATATATACACACACACACACATATATATATATATATATATATATATATATATATATATATGTAGACATAACGTTAAAATTGTTTGTAGGTAGTCTCACTTGATATAAAAATAATCCGAGTGCAAATATAAGATTATTTCTTGACATGCGGCAAAATATTTATTATCATGCGATTAATAAGAAATTTACTTGTGGTAAACAAAATATGTAAAACTGATTAAAATAAGGACAAAGTCAATTATAGAATAAACTACGTCAAACGTGATGACGATGTTTTCACAAATTAACGAAATGATTTTGGTAAAACTTTCAGGATATCTTTTATATTTTTATAATCAACATATGGTATGATTTTCAGTGTATAATATCAACCTTTATTATTTTAAAAAATATTGGTAATAACATGGAAACATGCGTATCCAATTATATTATTCAAATAAAGTACAATGTAGACAGATTTACAAATAAATCCAAAAGAAACATATTTGATTAAGACAATGTCATATCGAAAAGGACCTCCAATCTGTGGTTGACTGGGGCAGGAAATGGCTTGTAAACTTTAATGTCACCAAAACGAAACTGCTCTCATTTAAGCACCATAGAGAAACCTCCATGCTTCCTATCAGCATGGCTGATGCCCAACTTCACGAGAGCGCCTCTCTGCGCCTTCTTAGTCTCACATTTTCTACTGGCGACAGGTGGAACAACTACAGTGAATCTATAGGTTCATCTACTGCAAGGAAAGTTTGATTCTCTGTGCCACGCCAGAATATTTTTCTCGTCTGAATCCATCCTTCAAATCTACCATTCGTCCTTGCATTAAATACTGTTACCATATATGGTCTGGTACTCCCGCTGTTCATCTTGAGGTCCTTGAAGAAAATCCAGAGACGGATATACAATGTGGTTGGATCTGATCTGACATCTCGTCTACAGTCACTTTCTCAGAGGCGTGATGTTGATTCATTCAGTCTTTTTCTACAAATATTTTCATGGCAACTGCTCTGACGAGCTACTTTCACTGATAACCCAACTGCATGAATTTAAGCGTGCCACTAGTTTGGCATCTGGGTCCCACCCTTTTACTGTTGAAACAGTTAAATATAACCGCTTCTTCTACTCCAACAGCTTCTTCTCTCGCACTTCCCGACAGTGTAACTCCCTTCCTCTTACTTGTTTCCCCGATAGCTATAATCTTCAAATATTCAAATGTAATATCAATTGACATCTTATGATGCCTTGATTCTGATTCCCGTCCAACTCAAAATCCTTTCTTCTAACACCCCCCCCTCTTTACTTTTGCTCTCACTTTCTGTAACCCCTTGCGTGCTAGTGGCTCTCCCACCTTGCTTGGAGTGATATGCTTAAAAAAAGAATGTGAATAAATTATTATATCATTCTATATGTTACTCTGGGTACTCTGTCTGAATGTTCTTTTTATCTGAGCGCTTTCGGCTATACATTTAGCCATTTTCAAGGATTAAATATTTTAACTGTTAAATAAGAAAGAGTTTATGTATAAATGTATAGCCTTATCGGTCAGATAAAAAAAAGATTCGGACAGTTTTTATATAGTTTATCACCCGAAAAGCAAAAATTATTATATCGCATGAGAAATTGTATAAAAAACTAAATAAAAGCACCTTGTCTGTCATATTCAGTGAAATGTGCATATATATATATATATATATATATATATATATATATATATATATATATATATATATATATATATATGAAGAAATATAGTCTTAAGGTGTGCTATATTTTATGGGATAAAGTGCTCAATATCAAAGATAAAGGGTGTAAAAGTGAACATTGAAGTCAACACTTACAGGCGACAGTCAATTTCATGCTAGACGCAATATATATGTATATATATATAAAGTTAATTGAGTTTCTTTTTTCCAGGTAAGATGCTTTGCCAACGTGACACCATTTTTCGTGAGAATCACTGAAAAGCCTTTTGAGTTATTCAGCTAAAATAGAATATATTAAAATCGTTTTGTGTCTTCCCAACTGAGCAAGGAGGAAAAAGATCATTCAGGCCTTCAGTAATGCTACCAACATAACATTTATACTCTGGCTTCCATCTTCAAAGACCATTCAAGAACCATCAAGAGAATGGTGAATAAGTTTTTAAAAAAAGGGGAACAGTAGAGAGGAAAACTGAATCAGGAGGTCACAACAGGAAGAGAGATTATCATTTCAACTTAGGGCTAAAGTGATCAATTAGAAAAGATTCAACTCAATTCATAAGACTTTTGGTATGTGAGAGAGGAGTTTCAGCTATGACAGTCCAAATAGCAGTGAAAAAAAGAGTTGAAAAGGAAATCGTCCGTGAAACCTGTGAGGCACCTAAGTTAGAAAGTTAGAGAGGGCCTCTTGAATGAGTTGGAAAATGATCCTGGAATAAAATGTATATATATATGAACTTTATTTCAATTGTTCATGATTTTCCGATCCTTAGCTATAATTAGTTAATGATGGACATGTCATTGACGTTTATGATCGATTTCATTACGATTTTTCTAATAATACTTATTACTCAAAATAGATTCCACTTGTTATAAAAACCTCAGAGAATTCCACCAAGATATCCTTAATCATTTCTAAGATACAACGGTTATAATATATATATATATATATATATATATATATATATATATATATATATATATATAATTATTATTTAAAAATATGATTCATTCGCTACATAAGAGTTCTCATGTTTCAAAAACAAGAGCCAAAAACTTCAATATAATTATAATATAATAAAAAAATATCAATATAATTATAATATAATTTTTGGCTATTGTTTTTGAAGCTTGAGAACTCTTATATTTGCACACACACACACACACTCACACACACACACACACACACACAAACATTTATATATATATATATATATATATATATATATATATATATATATATATATATATTTCTCTGTGTGTGTTTGTGTCTGTATACATGATAAAATAAAGAGCAAATAGGAAACATATTTCAATCTAACAGGGTATATTTTATCAAAGCTTCAACAGAGAATGAAATATGGAGAAAAATAAGAAAGAAATTCTGGCATTTTTACTTTTGTGTCGTTTGATTTTCATTGGTTAGTCATGTTTCAGGTGCACTCGACTAAACAACGTTACCGTCCTGGGTAAGATGATAAACTACATCCACGTCCTGGGTAAGATGATAAACTACACCCGCGTCCTGGGTAAGATGATATACTACATCCAACAGCAAGGCTTCTAATCAGGAAGTCTTGTGGAGCATGGAACAACCTCTTAATTGTTTGTGTTTCCAGGCCCACGCTGACCCGGTGTGATAGCACCTGTAAGGGTCCCAGCTATGGGCAAGTAGTTACACTCCCCCCCCCTCAAAAAAGGGATCAAAACACTATGAAAGTATAAAAATAGGTTTTAATACCAGCAATAAGTTTTGGAAAAAATTATTAGCGGCAATACTTTTGTGAAAAATTATTACCAGCAGTATATTTTTGAAAACGAAAAAAATTGCCAGCAATACATTTCTGGAAAAAAATTACCAGCAATAAAAATTTATCGGCATTAAATAACCCATTGAGATTGATATGACGTAAACCAAACCAATGTTAATATAATTAGTGGTGTTCCGAATTCAAGGAACAACGATGTCTCCATCCAAAATTTCAAGAAATTCACGAATTCCAACGTAAGTAAAAACCGTAAATATTGCTTTATATATGTAAGTGTATAATAATTTTAGTTTGTCTATGTGGAATTCAGATGATTATGTATATTCGTATATATGTGTGTGAGTGTGTGTATATCTAGTAGACATTATGCTTGTTGGCTTTTCGCATATTGATTTAGGAACGATTTTGCGTACATACTGTTTGTTTTAGATAAACATACGTTGGGTTCTTTAAGAATGATATTCAATAATGCTTGGTGATATAATATTTTTGAGACGTGTTTATATTTGTTAATAAGCTCTCGAAGTACTTTCTTTGTAAAGATGATTTTATTTAACTAGGGTGGCATTAGTAAAATCAAAGTTATGGACAGTTTTGTTCCCGTGTATTACGAGAGAGTTTGAATAGTTGTCTAAACGTAAATGTCTTTTATGTTAGCAGATACGGTCTTTTTAGATCTCGTGATGTCTCTCCGATATAAATTCTTTTGCACTGTAAACAATTTATTTGATAGGTACCGGCATCTGAACTCGTACTGGATTTATTTTTCTTCTTAACTGCATCTCCAATTGTCTTGGACGTTGTGCTCAAGATCATAGTATTAGAGATAAGCAATTTATTTAGACTCTTAGTAGAAAGAATATTAGAGGGTAGGATTGTGAATTTTGTGTTGTTGTTGTTATTGATAAAAGTGCTATTTAGACTTCTTCACTACCCACATCGTTTCATCCTCAACGTTAGAAAACGAGCTTACAAAATTCACAAATCAAAAAAACTAGACATCACTAGTAGGACTTTTAACGACATTCAACAACAATTCATAATCCTACCCTGTACCGGTTTACTAACTGGGCACTGCAATGTCAAACTATCAACCGATGTTCCTGACATTGCACAATGCCATGTGTAGCGAAGGAGAAAGTAAAATTCCGAATTATAATATATCTATGCCCTTAACTCACCAACATATAAACTTTAGAAGCTTTATGCTTACAGACATATATATATATATATATATATATATATATATATATATATATATATATATATTACATGTATTAGAAGAAAGGCTCTACGTATGCAAATGAAAGGGTACCAATATAATCAGTACGAAAAAATTTATTAAATATTAATTATTAACCATATGACAGAAATGAAGCACGGGAAAAAGTTTTTAAGTCCGGAATTTTCAGACACGGAGCGAGATTTAATCAGAGAAATAGGGATTACTCACCGACAGATGTTTTAGTAGACGGTGTATTTTCTGGTGGAAATCATATTATATATTATTTGTATATATTTATCAACATTTCTCCCGTCCTATCTATTATAGTGATTTTTTCAAGCGTAGCTTAGATGTGACACAAGGCCGAAAGTATAGGGTACCCACTGAGGATCGAACTCACTACTCAGTCGTAATTGTTCTAGCGAAACAATCTTGCTAACCATTACACCGCATCGAGATGCCCACCGTCCTATCTATTATATATGGAAGCGTGTATAACATATTGTGTATAAATAAACATCGTCTTAACTATATTACTTTGGAATTATACCATAATCATCACCCCCACCGCTCCATGCAAGCGAACGTTTCTCGATTTATTTTTTATTTCCATCAGGCATGACCTCCTCCCTTTTTTATTGACAGTCTTAACCCCCCCCCATCGCCCAGTAAAATTGAACGCACAAGAAAGAAAGACAACCTCCGATATACCAGTGATTCAATCATACTCCAAACACTATAAAATTGCAAAGAATATATTGACTATAAAACGAAAAAAAGAATAACAATGGCTACTATTCCAGAAACGTACAAAAAAATCGACTAGCTTCCCGAACGTCTATTATAAACGTCTTCTTCTTCTTCTTCTTCTTCTTCTTCTTCTTCTTCTTCTTCTTCTTCTTCTTCTTCTTCTTCTTCTTCTTCTTCTTCTTCTTCTTCTTCTTCTTCTTCTTCTTCTTCTTCTTCTTCTTCTTCTTCTTCTTCTTCTTCTTCTTCTTCTTCTTCTTCTTCTTCTTCTTCTTCTTCTTCTTCTTCTTCTTCTTCTTCTTCTTCTTCTTCTTCTTCTTCTTCTTCTTCTTCTTCTTCTTCTTCTTCTTCTTCTTCTTCTTCTTCTTCTTCTTCTTCTTCTTCTTCTTCTTCTTCTTCTTCTTCTTCTTCTTCTTCTTCTTCTTCTTCTTCTTCTTCTTCTTCTTCTTCTTCTTCTTCTTCTTCTTCTTCTTCTTCTTCTTCTTCTTCTTCTTCTTCTTCTTCTTCTTCTTCTTCTTCTTCTTCTTCTTCTTCTTCTTCTTCTTCTTCTTCTTCTTCTTCTTCTTCTTCTTCTTCTTCTTCTTCTTCTTCTTCTTCTTCTTCTTCTTCTTCTTCTTCTTCTTCTTCTTCTTCTTCTTCTTCTTCTTCTTCTTCTTCTTCTTCTTCTTCTTCTTCTTCTTCTTCTTCTTCTTCTTCTTCTTCTTCTTCTTCTTCTTCTTCTTCTTCTTCTTCTTCTTCTTCTTCTTCTTCTTCTTCTTCTACTAGCTGTTCGGTCAGTGAATGCCGTATGTTTCCTTATAAGGGAACGGCTATCATTACCAATACCAACAGAGATGACGAAAAAAGTTATTGTACTTTTCCCCCAGCACAATTACCAGAAAGTTAAAAAAAAAAAAAAGTAGCTTGTGTGACACTGGTTGCTCGATCAATGAATGCAAAATATTTCCTTATAACGAAACGGCTAATAGCATTACCATTACAGATAAGTTGAACAGATACTACTTTTTAATCCTAGCCCGATGTCCGGGAAGTTTTTTTTTAAATGTTTACCTCGAGTAGCACTGGGCGCTCGGTCAGTGAATGCCGAATGTTTCTTCATGAGGAAACGGTTAATATTGCCATTACCCGATGAAGGCCGCACAATACAACATCCGAAACCTTATAGAATGAAGAGGTGTCAACTAGTCCGAATAGAATAATATAAAATAATGATTATTTCTCATATCAAAAATTTCGATATAAATATTCATATACGATTGATCGTATTTATCACTGTGTTTATATCCGTCTGTTTTTCTCGAAACTGCTGTTGTTTCCAGGTCCACCCTGAACCGAAGTGACAGCACCTGTACTGTCCCAGCTTTGGGCAAATGGTCAACGTCAAAACAAAAGTCAACAGTAGATTTGTATGATAAAAAGACCAACAAAACATTTCATAGCAAAATAATAATGCAGCACTAAAAATAAATATAAAAATACAATTTTATATTAAAATTGCCAATAATAAATTTCATGATCAATAAACTATGGCTCTACAAAAACATACCTTTACTATGAAAGCATAAAATTACGTAAAAAAATATTTAGATTTCGGCATTAAATAATCCATAGTGGTTTATATATGGCTAAACTTAACCAACCAACATAAAAGCACTTTCATGACATTAATCCATATAATATTCTACAATTTCTTAAAGAAATCAAACTGTATTCCAAAATATAACTTCAACAAAACTACAATATAAACACACATATCACCGCCTCTATTGATTACGTCCACAAAAAAATATATATATGTACAAAAGCTGAGTATCATCTACCATGTATTCAATTGTGAAAGCAGAATAACATATATCATATATCCGTTACTTCAAAGCTCCTAAAAAAAATAAATTTCGACATTAAATGACCCATAAAGAGTTGATTTGCCGTTAAACAAACAAATCAATCGTTTGGATCATATGCATGTCCTGTCTGTAGTAAACCAGTGATTGTGCCTCTGAGCGTTGTAAATATCTATCCAGCTGCTGATCATTTCACCTGCTAGTGTAGGTATGCTACCATGAAACATCTATATATGTCATTTGCGCGTGCGTGTGTGTCGTTGCACGCATTTAATCTTACCAAGAGAATAAGATTGAATGATGGCCAGCGCACAGAAGACAGCAGTGAATACGAATCCTGCTTGTGCTGAGAAAAGCAGATGCATCGCATCTGCTCAGTTTTCAAAAGCATACTGAGTCCGTAAAGGAATACGTGTCGCTTTCACCTTCCTGCCGCTGGGGTCCGACCCCGAGGGGCTAACTTCCGTCAAGTTACTGACTGTGCATCAATTAACTTATGCCGATTGATACAACGTACAGGTGTTTTCCCAAGATGAAACCTGTGAATTTGGTCGGGTCTTCATAGTCTTTCTAAACATCTACAAATAAACAAACCCCTAGAGGGAACAATACTACTCGACTCGAGTGATACGATATAATGGGAAAATATAATAGACGAGCCGGCTTTTTCATACGACTTCCTTCGCGGTAAAGCTTTCATATTGCATGATTCGTTATCCACGAGAAAAGAAAGACAATTATTGGATTAAAGACAAACACTGAATTACAATTATTTCTCACAGGAGAAAATTGAATAAACGCGAGAATAAATACTGAACAGATTACATATAAAGATTTACACTGGAGCGCACGTGTATTGCTGTTTTACATACATACAAACAACATACATGCATATATATATATATATATATATATATATGTGTGTGTGTGTGTGTGTGTGTGTGTGTGTGTGTGTGTTAGACTGAGTCTTAAATCATTTCCTTTTTTTGTTTATCAACTTTATTCGTCAAAAAAGTAAGACAATTACGTTTTATTCAATTATATATTCACCATTATTTACTGTGACTTATTGAAACTTATCAGGCGACTCTGATAAATTTTAAGTAAAATTTCACACATTTTGATTTGAAATGGTTTCACAATGAACACTTAAATCTGGTTTTCATTAAAGTTTTCTCCTATAAAGTGTTTTGGGGCGATTAAAAAAGCAATAACCAGTTGCTACAAGATGAGGGAGATATGGCGAGTGGAGTAGAACAGACCAAAGGAGTTCCCAAATTCTTTCCCGTGTTACTCTTGCTGTATGTACGGAAAGCGATGGGTAAATTGTCACCGTTTTATATTTTTAAATTTGCGCATGCGCGTTGTTTGTTTTTTGATTTTGTCGACTGCACAGTATAGCAGGATCAGTTGGGCACCGTCTGTGAGAAAAAGAGCACCATAACGCAAATCACTCCACCAGAAATTTGGAAACGGCATGCTGTACTCCATAGAATTAGCGACGGAAGCTTCAATACGACCATTTCAGAGTGTTTGGGTGTCAATCCGAGGACAGTGCAGAGGATTCGGAAAGAGTTAGATGAATCTAATGGTGATTACAAAAGGTACGGCAGCTCGGAAAACTCACTCTGATCGTTCTGATAAGAAAAGAATTCCCAAATTTGTTGCTGAGGACCACAGATTTTCGACAGGTAGGTATATATATATATATATATATATATATATATATATATATATATATATATATATATATATATATATTAACTGATTTAAAATATGGTTTCTTCGCTTCACAGGAATTATTGTGTTTCAAAACTGAAGCTAAAAACTTCAAATTTAATTATATAATTAAATTAAAAGCATTAGTTCGGTTTCATCTTCAAGCGAATTTTGGAATAACCTAAACGCACGTACAATTCATAATTTTTTTGTTTCCAAGGATACAGAGAAATCCAATCATTTAGACAGGGGCGGTAGCGTGTTCATTTTTATTAACTATTATTTTATCAATTATGAGTTACGTTCGAAAAGGTGGTTAAGTCTAGGGAGGGTAGGGGTGAATTTTTCAATGAATTTTGTCATCCGTTCAACGCATGTCGTCTGTTTTTTGGGTTTTTTTTAACAACGACAAAAAGTTTTTCGGCATATTTTTCCGATAAATTCGGATGTCAAAATTTATAATATTTATGCTCTGTAAATTTACATTGAGCACTGTTTTGTAAAAATAAAAATATCAATAAGAACACCGGATTATATATCTTACTGTTCTTTCTTTTTATTATAATATATATATATATATATATATATATATATATATATATATATATATATATATATATATATATATAGTATCACTTGATAATTGGTAGAGATAATTCCAAGGAGGATATAAATCCATAGAGAGCTCAATGAAAGAACAGACCCAATATAATAATGAAAGTGGACTCCTTAGAAATCCATTTAGGTGATAATTTATTTCATAGGATCAGGTTCCCATCTCTTCAGAGCAAAATTTTACAAAAATAAATGAAGTTTAAATTTATCCAGGCACAAGGAAAAGAAAAAAGAAGAAAAAAGGTGGAAGAGAGAAAAGAGAAAAGAATAAAGTTTTAAATATAAGAGATTTCAATATAAGGTTTATTTTAGGAAGAAAAGAGAAAGAGAGATAGACATAGGGAGAAGAAATGGAAAGAGAGTAAGAGAGTGAAAGAAAAGTGTTGAGTAGGCGACGGTTTGAGCTAGAATATACTTCCTCTTCCCGGGACATGACAGGTAAAAATTGAGTGATCATACTCAAAAAAATACATTGAGGTGTCTAGTCATTTCAGGCAACGGAACATCATCATCGCCATTATAACCGTTATAATTTTTAAATAATAATAATAATAATTATAATAATAATAATAATTATTATTATTATTATTATAGTAATAATAATAATTCTAATAATAATGATAATACTTATAATAATAATAATTATAATAATAATGATTTATTACTATAAAAAATATTACAATTAAAAATTTATGTGTATGTGCAAAAATTTTTCTTGTAACGCGTTTCGTCCTTAAGAACTTCATCGGATTAAATTTATTATGTTGGTTCCACTACTATATGTATTAAGACATTTTTAAGTTTATACATTCTTTTTATAGATACAAATATTTAAATAAATGCTCTGTTTTTATAATAAACAGTATTAATAACATTTACCGGCCGGAATGTCCGAGAAATTTTCATAGAAAATATTTGTTCTCCGACAGGAATCGAACATGTATCCTATACGAAACTGTCATATAGCCTGACGTGCTTTTACCGATTTCGCCACAGAAAAAAAAAAAACAATAAAATCGACCTTGCTAACCGAATGACGCTATATCATATAGGATACAGGTTCGATTTCTGTTGGGGGACGCATATTTTCTATGACAATTTCGCGGACATTCAGGCCGGTAAATGTTATTAATACTGTTTATTATAAAAAAAAAAAAAAAAAAAAAAAAAAAAAAAACAGCGCATTTACTTAAATATTTGTATCTATAAAAAAGAATGTATAAACATAAAAATGTTTTAAAATAATTGTAGAAATTTGTCCATTTCATAATAATATATATATATATATATATATATATATAGAGAGAGAGAGAGAGAGAGAGTGAGAGAGAGAGAGAGAGGCGGGGGCAGAGACAAAGACAGACAGATAATGGTATTTTTATTGATATAAATAATATTTACGAATTATCACTGTGCCAAACTATCAAGTGGAAGTTAAGGTTTTCTCTACAGCCTTGAAAATCGTGTTGAATCTTTGCTTATACCTGAACTGGAACACTGACTGCAAACACTGGGGTGAAATATCCACTCATTTTATCCACAACTCAGATCCTGTCAACGGAGTGACAAAGAAAACACTTAACATCAGTAAGAAGCAGTTGAAATTTCTAGGGCACATAATGAGGAAAGAGGGCTTGGAAAATGTGATACTCACAGGACCGATTTTTAGGCAAGAGGGACAGAGGAAAACAACGTATAACCTACCTAGCAACCTTAAGTGAATCGATAGCGGCGCAAGGTTTAGGAGAGATAACAAACAAAATTTATTAAGAGCTACAAATAACAGGAAATTGTGGAAAGCCATAATCCACAACGTCCATGACACATAGAAGAAAAAGAAGCTTTTAAGAAATATATCTATGCTACTTATTGTCTTTATCGACATTCTTGTATCAACGGAAAAGACACAACACTTGATTGATATTCGTAAAGCAAAACATTCGGTTAGCCAACTTTGACCGGCATAAGTCTTACAGAGATATCAATTGATTTCACTTTGACTTGCTTGAAGCATCAAATACTTTGTAAATGTTATCATTATCGATTGCATTTAATCAGCGCTTCGCCGTTGCTCAAATAGCTTTTTCGCAAAAGTGCTACCATAAGAGTTGCTTCTCAATAGAAGCGACGAAGTCGTGCTGAAATACTTTTAGTCTGACCATAGAAAATAAATGCAATAATTGCGAATCCTTACGACAACTGAATCTCGGGTTCTGTTGTTCTAGTTTCTGTGAACCAATGTCAAATGACGCCATGTTTTTGGGTTTTTTTTTTCTCTCTAGTGTCAAATCTCTTCCTTCGTTCAACATGCATTACATATATGCGATATCAAAATGCCGAAACACGAGGCGATGGACTAACTTCAAAACTTCTTAAAAATTTAATCCATTGAAAGAACGAAATAAAAATTGAAAAATGTAAAAGATTTGATATTTTAAGAAAGAAAGAAAGAAAGAAAAAAGAAAGAAAGAAAGAGATTTGATCTATTACAAAAGAAATAATGAAATCGACAAAGTCGGAGAACGAATATTTTCTATGAAAGTTTCTCGGACATTCAGGCTGGTAAATGTTATTAATACTGTTTATTATAAAACAGAGCATTTACTTAAATATTTGTATCTATAAAAAGTATGTATAAACATAAAAATGTCTTAAAAATAATTGTCGGGCTTTGTCCATTTCATAATGCGTGACGTCATTTGTTTACATTTGGATACGCTTTGAGCAGATATGAATGTACGTGAGAGATTCATGGAAGATTGAAGTTTAAAAACAGTAAAATCGACCTTGCTAATTGAACGATTCCCCGTGACTCGATCGGTTAAGGCACGTCAGGCTAAATGACGGTTCTGTATAGGATACAGTTTCGACTCCTGTCGGAGAATGAATATTTCCTATGAAAATTTCGCGGACATTCCGGCCAGTAAATGTTATTAATACTGTTTATTATAAAAACAGAGCATTTACTTAAATATTTGTATCTATAAAAAAGAATGTATAAACATAAAAATGTCTTAAAAAGAAATAATGTTATCTTCTGAAGATAAAAAAGAAGCAAAACCAACAGAAAAGGGTATCTCATTAAAAACAGAAAGCAAGTCTTTTCTTTTTAAGAAAAAGTGGCCACAGTCTTAGAAGAAAAAAGCGCATTTATTGATTAAAACAAAAAAAAGTGTTTTAAAGTGTGCAGACATGCCAATGTTAGGCCAGTTTCGATTGGAATTTTTTTCTCTTCTCTCTGAATAGCGAATTTCTGTCACTATTGAGTTTGTGTAAACCATAATTGTGGTAAATCCAAAGTAAACGACACGATAATTATTAAAACAAGAAATGAATACACGTCACACTAAAACATCGTTAAGAAATCATAAAATTATCCTTGATCACTGGACCACTCTTCAGCTGAGTGCTTCTCACTTTAGTCAAAGTGTAATCATCTGCTCGTCATTGAAGACTAGACTTGCTATCGAACCTTTCCTGGGCAGAATCATCATCAGTAATCAAAATTATGTGCTCTAAAATCAAACGAAAACGACAAAGGCTAGCACCAAGTGATAAAAGGGAACCCATCGGTAATCGGAACTACACCAAAAATAAGTTATGGTCTGTGTTTGGTGGGATATGAAATAAGTACTGAATCAGTAATAAAGCAATGAAACAGAAAATTACAGAAAAAGCGCCTATCATTGAATATTCGGAAAGTCGTGTTATTACACAATAAATCAGCACCACATATTAACCATCATTCAGGAAAGATTATAGCGCTAAATGTGGAAGTTTTTCCATGTCCTCCTTACTCACCTGACCTTGCTCCATCTGTCATCTTTTCCGATCGTCACAAACATTTTTAGAAGAACAGTTTGTTAATTGTGAAGATATTAAAACTGAAATTGCGTGTTTCTTTACATCAAAATCTGAAGAATTTTGTCTGAACGGCCAACAGTTTACCAAATAGACGGGATTTAAGAAAGAATTTGATATTTGAAGAAATAATAAACTGTTTTAAAAGCGAGTAACATAATGTATTTTAACATCCAGATTATTTTTCTTATTTAGGTTTATTTATTTGTTTATTTTTAATTTATTTATTTATCTATTTCAGTTTATAATTTATTAAGTTTTATATGTTTTTGATTTAGCTTATTTATTTTATTTTTATTTATTTATTTTATTTTTTATTTTTATTTTTATTTGTATTTTCCTTTATTTATTTTCATCTATTCATATCTTTTTTATATTTATTTATTATTTTATTTATTTTAATCTTATTTCTGTTTCGTGTCAATTTAAGCTCTGGAAATGATAATTTGAACTCCTGTGACTTTCTCTAGCTAGTAAAAGAGAACAAATATGACAAAGTGACCGTGGAGTGAGGGTGCTTTCGTTAGTTTACCGTTTGGCCAGGGAACTTATGCTTGTCAACGGAAACTAAATGTGACGATATAAACGATGGTGATGTTGGGTTCATCTCCTGGGGACTTGATAAACACAGAACCAAACCCAGATCACAGCAACAAATGCAGTCTGGAGAATGTTAATCATATTAATTATAGTTGTTGATTATAGTGATGATCATAGTTGGACATCGTTTGTTGGGACTGGCTACACCAGGCTTTTTTGGTCTTAATGGATTTCTCTAACATATTCTCTAGTCATGTCGTGATGGCAAGAAAACCACATAATATGTTTCTATATAAAAATAACAGATTTATAACAGAGTTACAAACCGGCTTTAAAATTGTGAAATGAAGCCAATTTTTTTCTGTCTCCAGACGAATTGGCGCTATAAAACCTGATCCCAACCGCCGTCGATCAACTGGGGTTGAGGAACAAAATTGTTCTTAGATTTTCTCTCTGCCGTTCAAAACTCAATTCGGAGAAAAATTATTATTGCGCAAAAAAAAAAATAAATAAATAAATGAATAAAAAAAATAAAAAAAACATGAACCGTCCTCCGATTGGCCAGCCAATCAAATAATGCCGTTACGCAAATATAAACAATTCTTTGGCTTTTCCAATTTAAACTCATTGACCCCATCGATCTGCCTCCCGAGTACGGGTCCGTCTCGTAAAATAACGTTTGTCAATACAGAAAATGAAATCTGAAAACCGAGTTTGAATTCCGGTTGATGAAGCTATTGTTCAATTTGCACTAATAATCTCAAAAAAGGCATGAATCCAAATCCCCCTGCATTCGGTCTGACTTTCTGGGATGAGGGGTTGTTATAATTTACATTCGGAGTTATGTCCATAACTTTGTTGCTATGATAACAACGTGTCGGCCGTTGTGCCATCCGACCTTCTTCAGGTGTCTGTCGATCTAATTAACCTTCAGAGAATTTCTAAATCCTTTATGTAATTCTTGTTCGCATCTCCAGGTCTAACAATACCTCGTCATTTCATTTCATTCTGTACAGCTCAGTGATTACTAGTTCTGCTTCCACTGAGCCTGCGTCTGTATTACTCGGTACAGGGATCGAACTCACATTTACTGTACAACCAGATTCCCGAAACAATCCTCCAGTCTCGTATTTGTAAGTTCAATCTCTGGACTGGGTATTACAGAGTCAGAATCTTTGAAGACAGGACGAGAAGAGTAGCTGAAGAGTACAAAATGAAACCCGGAAGTAACCATCCACCGATTGGCCAACCAATCAAGTAACAATCCACCGATTGGCCAACCAATCAAGTAACAATCCACCGATTGGCCAACCAATCAAGTAACAATCCACCGATTGGCCAACCAATCAAATAACGACTATTGTTAACGTCTATCCCTGTTCATAACTTGCAGGTGATGAGTTAATCATTCCAATTCAACCAAGCTAGCACACGGGGATCCATCACGAGTGATATTTTTAAAACAGTTTATTTCTATTTTAATGTAAATTCTCTTTTCTAAGGTACTTATCTTGTACTGGTAAAATCACACCTCTTCCATTATTTTCAATTAATGAATCTTAATTAGAATCAAATTAATTCTACCACCATTTTTGCTTCATCAATAAACAAAAGAAGATGTTTCTATGGAAACTGTTACGTTATAATTTATTCTTCATTTTTGTTTATTTTATTTATGTAATTTTTATTTATTTATCTTATCTATTTTTATTTCTATTTATTTTTTTTATTTTTATTTATTCATTACTTTTCATTTATTTATTCATTTATTTTCTTCTTTCGCAGGCCAGGCAGTGAAAACTTTTTAGCTTTCTTTGGCAGAAAACCTGTTCAGAAACAAATATACAAAGAAACAAGAAACAGGCTCCCCGTCCCTCCCCGAAAAAAGAAGGAAGGATAAAAGGAATAGGAACGAATAGTAAAAAGAAAAATCTGAATAATTATACAAGAAAAGACAAAATATAAAAGATAGATGGAAAGGAATACAAAGAGAATGAATAAATATATTATTAAATGGAAAATCGAATTCACAAGGAATAAATAAAAAAGGAAACAATGATTGAATAAAAGATAACGAAATAAAAATAGGAAATAAAACAGAACAAATGAAAGAAACTGATGAAGCTCTCATGGACGATCGAATTCACGTTGCATTGTAATCGGGGGTGGGGGTTGACAAAATCGATAGTCGTTTACCATATGACCTTTCAAGCCAGCAGGTACCTTATTCTTGAGTCCAAAGGGTATATATTTGTTAAAGCTATATTTTATAGTACAAGGCTATGTTCGTGGAGTACTCATTTATAAACAAACGCACTAAATTATTAATACTCCTTGCTATATATATATATATATATATATTATAATAAAAAGAAAGAAAAGTAAGATATATAATCCGGTGTCCTTATTGGTATTTTTATTTTTACAAAACAGTGCTCAATGTAAATTTACAGAGAATAAATATTATAAATTAACTGATTTAAAATATGGTTTCTTCGCTACACAAGAATAACCGTGTTTCAAAAATCGAAGCTAAAAACTTCAAATTTAATTATATAATTAAATTAAAAGTATTAGTTCTGTTTCATCATCAAGCAAATTTTGGAATAACTTGAAACAGAACTAATGCTTTTAATTTAATTATGTAATTAAATTTGAAAGTTTTATCTTCGGTTTTTGAAACATGGTAATTCCTGTGTAACGAAGAAGCCATATTTTAAATCAGTTTATTTATAATATATATATATGTGTGTGTGTGTACGAAACGTTGACGTTGTGTTTTGAATATGGTACAGAACCACAAGCATAGGATATCTGGTACGAATCGAATTCACTACGCTAGCAATTATCAGCGAAATTGGCTTATCAAATGCAGGCGCCCGATTTCAGAAAGGATACCGTGTGTTTTCCTTCTCTGTATACTTTCAACTGTGAGAAACTTAATTGTTATTGCGATTCTACTAAGATCGAACTCACGAATCAGTCGTAATTGTCCTAGCGAGACAAACTTGCTAACCATTACACCACGACGGATAAACCCGCCAGAAAAGTAACTACAATTCGTGGCCAATGGCACGAACAATAGACTGGCCGGTAAAGTAGTTCGTTTTTTTGTCGATAATATCAGCTCATAGCCCCAGGAGAGGTACTCACATTAAATCGACCTTGTATCACATTACGTTTCGAGTGGGGTTGCGTATGAATATCCAGTGATACGAGTAATGTCCTCACTTGTACTAACGTGTAAATAAAGTATTTCCTAGTACTGAACCCAGTTGTTCAGTCTTATTACGACCACGTCAAGCGTTATAATGACAAAATGTCTCAATCGAAAACCCGACAGTATATTAGCTAATAGGTTTTGCCATTTGGCTATCCGATCTGTCAAAAGAATCAAGGATGGGATAAACGAAAGAAAGAAAAACAGAAATGCAAGTATGGAAAAGAAAGAAACAAGAGTAGTGAAAAAGAAAGAAAGAAACAAACAAACAAACAAAAGTGCTGAAAGAAAGAAACAAACAAACAAACAAAAGTGCTGAAAGAAAGAAAGAAACAAACAAACAAAAGTGCTGAAAGAAAGAAAGAAAGAAGATTGCTGAAAGAGAAATATAAAGAAAAAGAAAGAAAGAAAAAAGAGCGCTAAAAGGGAAATATAAAGAAAAAGAAAGAAAAAAACAAGATCGCTGAAAGAGAAAATAAAAGAAAAATTTTGAAATGAGAAATAAAAAGAAAACAATGGAGAGAAAGATGCTGAAATGAGAAAGAAAGAGAATTGAAAAAAAAAAAAGAAACAATGAATCAAAAATCAAAAGAAACACAAATGAGTTGCAATTGATTCATTGAAAACAGACGACAAGAGATTTCGACCAAAATATTTGTTTTCTTTGATTTGTTTTTTCCCGTATTTATTTCCTTTTTTTAAACTGTTTTTTTTTTTTGTTTGTTTGTTTTTTTTTTCGGCGGTCCCAAATCATTTCCACATCACAAAGCGAAAAAAATAAAATCAAAATTGTTTCTACCTTCGTCATCGATTCCCATCTCTGCATTTATCACCAATCCTTTGAGGATAACCACAGGCTACAACACCACCACAAAACAAAACAATAAGCGAAAAAATAAAATTCAGGGATCCCGCAGAGAAGACAAACAGACTATCTCCCTGTCGCTGCGCAACCAAGCTGAAAACAAACAATTAGAAAATCGAGAACCATTTTCTCGTTCTCAACAGGAACCGGAAGAGATTGATCGATGCTCTCTAACCTCTGAAAGCAAGAAAATAAAAAGGAAAGAAAAATCGCAATTGAACTTGGCCCAAGTAACGCCACTGGGGACTGTCGTAATCCGGTCAGTGGAAATTATATCAACGATAAGAGGAAAAGAAAGAGTCGCAAGGCGCGACAGATTGAGAGTCGTGACTTGATTATAACGGTTTTTGGCAAGCGAAAGCCCCGACGCGTGCCAGTAAGCGGTCGGCCTAAGCTCCCGTTAGCTCTGCCGTTAAAACACCGGCATTGCGCTGGACTATTTTCTTGGGCGGTCGCCATGAGTGGTGTAGTTCGTTCCGCGATGGGAAATAGGTCTCTACGTTTGGTCCACTTAGCAAAACCATTCCAACGCTTACGGCTATTGGTGAAAAAATTCTCCCGTCAAGTGTCTATTATCAACGAAAGTAACTGATTCTGATTTGAACGGAAGATGCCCTTATATAAGTAAATACAATTTGCACACGAAAGAAAAATAAAGTGGGGTCTTGATTCTTACTGGGAAACAACTTGCCTTTCGGTAACCGACTCCACTCATTCAAATAAGGAACTTTTACGCCACTTTTAGATGTAAAAAGACGCGGCTATAATAAAATACGTAAAAAGAAAAAAAAATTGAATGGAACTTAAAGAGAATGTTGTGAGACAAATTTAACATCCAGGTAAGGAAAAGCTAAAACAGTGCTGTGGAGGTTATAAAATAAAAAGTAAATAAATAAAATAAATTAGAATAAACCCTTTTCCCACCATGCAAAAAATAAAACAGGAAATGGAAAGACTTTAACAGCTGATCTCTCTCCCAGAATTCCAAAACAAGGTTCTTCCTTTTTCTACCAAGTGCATTTACTGGTATCAAACGTCTATGTTTGACTCCGTTAACCTGAATCCGAACATGAATTTAAAAAAAAAAAATGACCACCGACTCTTACGGTCCTTTCACCTAAACCAATGGTTCTAGAATTGTACGACACACTTCATGGGTGTGGCGGAAAAAGATAACAGTTGAGGTGGAATGATTTAGAAGCAGTCTAGAAAAATGTTAAAACTAAATATTATTTCAAAATTTAAAATATTATTTCGGATTACTTTTAATTGCATACATGAGTCCCAGTATAAATCGTTATAGATAATTATTGACCGATTTTATCATTGTGATATTTTCGCAATATATCAAGTCTTAAGAATATAGTAACTAGGCTCCGCAAATTGGAGGAGAGAGTTATCAATGATAATGTTCTGACTTCGAATCCAGGGTTATCTCCCTTTAACCCTCTCTGGGTTTTTTTTTTTATTTTTAAATGTACTTTTTATCACATAAAATTTGGTGAGGTGCGAGCAAATTTTAATTCCGAAAATACTGCCCAGAGAAAAAAGTTAGGGGACCATTGACCTAAATCACAAAACCCGTCTCTTCCACTTGGATATTATCCTTATTAGTTAAATGAATACCTGACTTCACCTTGTTAATTCCTGCTGTAACGAACGTCTAACGTTTCTCTGTGTTTGTGGCTTATGAGCCAGTGAATTATTTTAAACCCGCCACAAATTACTGTGCCCCGACAGAAAACAAATAAGTTTGCACGCTGAAGTCCTTATTTTTGTTTTTTTTTTTATAATTTCACCACAATAAAGGCAAAAAAGCCACTAAGACGCAAGGAGTTACCGAGTGTGAAAGAACACGAGAAAATGAAAACGAGAGAGAACAATAACAGAATAGGAATTAAGGAGACAAGATAACGATTGACATTGCATTTAAATTTTTGAAGATCAAAGTGGACTCGAAAGCATAAAACCGGAAGAGAGTTCAACAAGCGAGAAGTGCGATAGAAGAAACTGTTAGCATAGAACTTACGGTTACATCTAGCCATTCCAACTGTAAAATGATGAGACCTAGCCGCCAATTTAGTACTGCTCTTAAATTCGGAAAAGTCTAGGTACCATAGAGAAAAATTCGTCAAAACAATTACCATGAAAATATTTAGAAACGTCACAGGGACTCTACGTTCCGGCGATTGGAAAGTGTATGAAACCGAGATGCCAGGTCAGAACCGAACATGTTGCAGATTGTTCTTTGGATTTTATCAAGGATATCTAAATAAATAGCAAAAGCACCAAACCTGATGTGGCAGCAATATTCGATGCATGGACGTACGGTCGACTTATAAACATGTAAGACAGATGCTGTCGAGGAAAATTGTCAAACACGACACAGAGAACTAGATTTCCTAATAGCAAACCTAGAAATTCATTCAACACAGTGAATCCCACAAACGAAACATCGCAAAATCCTTTCTCTCTTCTATTGCTATTTCCATGGCAAATGTTTTGAAGAGAGCTATATTCTACTAGTTCAGACGTTTACAACTATATCGAATCATTCTCACTTCCTTTATATTTATTTTTTAAGAAGGAAGTCCCACTTAAACGGCGTCTTTGTAGAAAAGACTCCCGAGGGAATGCTTCCCCGTTCACTAGAATTTTAACCTCTTTACTTCTGGGGTCAACCATTATCTACCATACAAATTTTTATAATCTGTACTTACTTTCTCTTCTTACGTCCACACAAGAACCTCGTTCAATAACTCTCTACCTTGAGTGGCTCATGTGCCTGGCATTGATGAAAAATTAATAAAAGTATACAAATTAAAAAAAAACATCAAAACCCATTTTGTTTGGGTTGAAAATTTTCAGCTCCCAACGTATATAAAAGAGATAATTTTGAAAACGAAATATATTTTATGTAAAATAAAATTTTTCATCATTACGCTACTTATTGATTTAACTCTCTAGCTAGCTCACTAGCTCACTAGCTAACTAGATAGATAGATAGATAGATAGATAGATAGATAGATAGATATGAAGCGACTAAGATAGATAGATAGATAGATAGATAGATAGATAAACAAAGGCGTATGGACAGAAAACAGCGCTTGTTTCAAGAACTGAAATTCTACCTCTGCTCAAAAATCTGGCACGGTGATACGCATCTTTTAGATAACTTGACCTTAATGTCAACTCAAAAATACAAGTCAGTCTCGTTAATCCTTTAATTAACAAATTATCGCACGGCATGACAATTACAAATGAATTTCCTTTGTTTTCTCTGATACAAATTTGTCTGTGATTTGTTCAAAGTCGTTTTTTTCAGTTTCTTCTCTTTCTACACAGAGCAAATCAAGATCGCAGAATATGTTTTAACTCGAGCAGTTTTATCTAATAATTTATTTAAATGGTTTAACAAATGGGCCATCTTAGTGATTTTAACTCATGCTAATCCAAGACAGATTACAATGTCTGCATTGATCAACAGAGACTCAAACGTCCTAGGTAAGGCGATAAAGTACATCCAACAGCAAGGCCTCTGATCAGGAGGTTTTTAGAAGCGTAGAACCACCTCTTAATTGCTGGTGTTCCCATGTTCACCTTGACACCGAGTGGTAGCACCTGTTAGGGTCCCAGCTATGGGCAAATAGTGAACCCTCAAACTGGGGTCAAAACGCTATGTAAGTTTAAAAATAGTTTGTTTTTTTTTTTTTGCCAGTAATACATTTTTGCAAAAGGTTATTACCAGCAATGAATTTTTGAAGAAAAAATTATTACCAGCAATACATTTTTGAAGGAAAAAAATATTAGTAGTAATAAAAAAAAATATTACCAACAATAAAAATCTTGTTGGCATTAAATAACCCATTGAAATTGATATACCGTAAAACAAAACAAACCAAATCAAAAATCTTGGCATTAAATAACCCATTGAGGTTGATATGCTGTAAAACAAACCAAACCAAATCAAACGTATACAAACCCTTTCAAAAAGTAGACCATTTTTAAGACCGATATTGTTCCATCACATTCGGCACAGAAAATTAATTTACAATAAAAGATAAAGTTAGAAATACTTTTTCGGCGTTGTGTAGTTTGTTTCATTTGATCAAAATATAACAAATGACATGCACAATGGATGAATGATAAGGAAAAAATATTAGTAGCAATACATATTTGAAAAAAAAATATTGCCAGTAATAAAAATCTTGTCGGCATTAAATAACCTATTGAGGTGTTGATATTCCGTAAAAGAAAATAAACCAAACCAAACCAAGAAACTCAAACAGAATCAAGTAAACCCCAGCATTGCGCAGATGATACCATGTTGATAGGAAACTCACAAAAAACGCAGGAATTCTTGCAGTAGACAGTAAAGGAAAATCAGGATTAACCATGAGTTGTAAGATGACAGAATATATAGTCATTAGCAGGAAGAATAGTCCAAGGGGCGGGCTTCGAAAAGGATGTCAGAATCAAGTGCGTAGAGATATTGAACTGAGAAATGTCATAGCAGACGACGAAAAATATAACGAAATCCGTAGGTGCAATGGAAGAAAGATGCCTTCCAAAAACTAAACAAAAAATTAAGAAACAGGAAAATTTGGTTATATTGCTGGACTGCTATATAATATACTGGACAGTTTCTTTGCAGAGGAGTCACGAAGTGACAGAGATGTTGTTCTACAGAAGGATGCTGAGAATACTACGGACGTTACATGCAAACAACAATTTTAATGAAAATCGAAACAAAACGGGCACTTAAAATCAGAAAGAAAAGTTGAAATTTCACAGATAATGAGGAAAGCGAGCTTGGAGAATTTGATACCCACAGGATATAGTGAAAACAAGTGGGTCAAAGGAAAGTATCGACTAACTTGCTTAACATGCTTGTATAAATGATTGACGGAATAGACAGTGGAAAGGCTAGTATGGGAACAAATATTGAAAAGGATAAGAAATAGTGGAGAGCTATAATCCCCACGTCTTGAAAGGACATAACACATAAAAGAAGAATAAGAATAGATGGAAAAAACAGTTTAACGATATGATCATTGGATTGTTTCTCATCCACGATAATCAGACAAATTGTCGGGTTACCTGCTCTTACTTTTCGAAACCGTTACTAGGGGACGCTGTTCAGCACTATAAATACTCTGTGGTAAAATTTTATTATTTTTTCTTACTTTTCCGCTCATACAACAACATGTAAATCTCTTGCGGAAGATCGCGTTCCCTTTTTAGGAAACGCATGAACAATACATGCACACACCTGTACGTACTCACATTCACACACTTCACATAATTTGGACCAAAAAGTTTCCACATTCATTTGCTACACATATTATTGTCTTTGTCACTTGTAACACTGTTGTTAATACATTATCATGTGTTTCTTTATATATATCAGTTCTTGCTGTTTCTTTACGTGAACTCACATCCGAGTCTGCCATGTTTCTTGTGGGTATTTCAGGAGACATGTGTTTATCTCTCACATCAACCGGCCCGCAACAAAATAATTCATTTGAAATTTTTTTTTTTTTTAACTACTGGAATACGTCTGTTCCTTTTTAAGTTGCGCATTGTTCAAGATGTGCACAAGTCATGTTTCATGCCTTAAATAAGCTACTACTATCTATCTATCTCCATCCAAATATATTCAAATTAAAAAAAATACATGTAGGAAAAAATTTACAAATTTAATATTTTGCTATTTATTTAGGAGAAATGATGGGGAATATTGTTTCAGTTTTAAAATTCTATATTGTTCTGTTTTCATTGGTTGTATAGATGTCACGTGTATACAATATGGCGTTTGCGTTTGTTTGACAAACATTTCTTTTGATACTATACAAGAGTACATATCTCGCTTCAAAATAATGATCTCTCCCAATCTCCTCAATGAAAATTGAACCCAATACACTAAGCTCTACAGAATCAGCTTGCTATCTGTGCTAAGAGATTCGAACTTACTATCACCGGCCAACGGAACAGGTACATTTCTCACAGAATTCCTGATTACTTTGGCCAGACGTGTGAAATTTCTTGTGCGAAGGTGAGAGTGAGTTAATCTCAGGTTCAAAACGAATAAGCTGAAGCCGGCATTTCTTAACAGTCAGTCTGCATGGACCGAAGTTTTTTGTTATTTATATATTTTACCTTTTTTTTGTTCTTCGCCATTTTTTCTTGAGTTTTTAATCTCTCTCAACGCAAAAGCGATTAGATATCAGCTCGATTTTCGTTTCACACGATTCACAACTGGGAATCAAGTTTTTACTTAATCCATTTTTCTACCAATGTCAGATTTGTGATTAATGTTTCGATGTGTTTCTCTGTATGTGTACTTAAGTGTTGTAGGGCACACACAAACACACACAGACACACACATACATATATATATGTAGAGGGGTGCCTGCGTGTGTTAGCATCCATTTTTCTTGTGAGATAAATGTAGCGCCCTGTTTGACCAAAATTCAGACCTTTTGTGAGCAATGCTTGCAGTGGCATAACATCCAAATCTTTGCATAGCAGTTTCTTTTTTCAGGTGCGATAGGGAGAGCTGGAATGTGGAATGGAGGTCTGAGATTGCTCTCTCTGCTTCTTGCATTCTCTCTCTCCCCCCTCTCTCCCCTCTCTCTCTATATATATATATATATATATATATATATATATACATACACACACACACACACACACACACACACACATATATATATATATATATATATATATATATATATATATATATATATATATATATATATATATATATATTCATGAGTTTGTGACCCTGGGTTTCACGATTTTGCGATCGTCAAACAAATAGGTTTATTTTGTTAAATTGGATTTATTTATGCTTGTTTGACTATGTTTAATGCTATGTGGAATAGACTTCTGTGTTTGTTTGGGGGTGACACTCTCATCCGCATAAACACACAAACATAAAGGTGTACTCATTTTAGTTCACACAAACACATCCATATAAACAATCCGATGTTAGGCGCAGATACACATCAACTAAGTACTGTGCATATAAAATAAAATATATGACACACACACACACACACACACACACACATATATATATATATATATATATATATATATATATATATATCCTAGCACTCATAGGAATACACACACACACACATAAACACGTTTTTCGTGCCTGCCGCATAATCACATTTTTTTCATATACACCATCGAAAAGTACTGTTAGGAAATATGGCATACATACACACACACACACACACACTCACATATATATATATATATATATATATATCACTCGCACGAACACGAACTCACACACGCATTCAGACACATTAATGATGACTAAAAGAACGCACCCAGAGAAAACTGGTTGGGGAATCCTAAAAAATGACCTTACATCCCCCCTAATAAAATATAAAAATAATTCTACACTTTCGCAAAGCAATCCTTTTCTCCCCCCCCCCCAAAAAAAAAGTCAAATTTCATTTTAATTTTTTATTAAGAAAGGACACAGGTGTGTCTTAAAATTCCAATATGTATCATTTTTCTCATGCTTGTATTTTCTCGTATTATCGAATATATAATTCTTCATTTCATTATTATTATTATTTGCTTTGATTTCTGTTGAATACACATTTATTTCCGGGTCCCAACCAGAGACCTAGCTTCTTGACATTTTCCAATAATCATAAAAAAAGAATGAAAAAAAAAACACATTTTACATAGATAAATCCCTTCGTAATGTGTGAGAGCTGCACTTGTGAGTACAATATTTTTTGTATTTCTTTAAGGCATGTGGTACCATGAATCCCTTCAATGAGTCTATCAGAACTTTTTCCAATCAATTCGAAGGTTCCATCTGCAACAGGAATTATTCACGTTCTTATTTGCCACATTTTTTAGATTTCCACATGAAGATCCTTCTATTTTGATAGTGTTTTGAAGATCTTCAAAAATACATTACTATCTGCACGGACTGACATTTTCTATGATATTATTATTATTATCATTATTCCGTCTTTTCGATTTTCACTTATCGGCCTATTATATATACGAACACACGCACACACACACACACGCATGTAATAAATCCGTTGGTATATAATCCAAATGCATTCAAGTAATATAGAATATTAGAACTGATCCACAAAAAGAGCTCAACGTATTTATTATAACAAAGCCAATAAATAGTATTACACACCAAAATCCCAAATTACCTCATATCGGGGATAGATATGTTTCAACCAAAAAAAAAACCTCGTCAGTCTTATTCGACCCCGGTTTATAGACTGAGTTCGTGTCAGAATTAGAAATTCAATTTTGACAGCCGTTGAAAAAATAATACAGAATTTATCCATTTTAATATTTCAATCAGACGAAATGACGAGTGGTTAGGGGAAGGTGAAAGGTATTAGCCTTAAATGGAAGAAGTTTTATAAAATTAAACCCGGATATTAACCTTATGACATTAAATTGGGGTTATATGAAGAATTAAGTATTAATTTGAAACTAAAAGAGGACCGAAAAGTGAGTTTTATAAAAAAAATATTAGGATAGGTTTAAAAACAGCTTAACCCTAAGTTCCAACTTACAAAATACTCTTCCAAAGATCAATTATACTTAAAAATAAGGTATATTTAAGTAAAAATATATTTTTAAAAATTTATAATTAATTTTTATTTTTTTGCATTCCGTCTAACTGAAACATAAAAATGAATAAATTCTCTATTAATTTTTCAACCGTTGTCACAGTTAAATTTCTAATTTCGACACGAACTCAGTCTATAAACCGGGGTTGAATAAGACTGACGATTTTTTTTGTCGTTTGAAATAGATCTATCCCCTATACGTGGTAATTTAGTATTTTGTTATGTAAATATATATATATATATATATATATATATATATATATATATATATATATATATATAACGAATATTATAAACACTAAAATAATCGTTTACAATCGTATGTGTTAAAATGTGCTCAATATCATGCTAGAAAAAATCAAACCTGTAAAGCAATTAAATATTCTAAAATAATAAAACACTGAATAGAACACTACTGAGGTTCGACCGCCAATTCAACAACTCGGCACCACACTTGTATGTTAGAATAGCCAACTTCTCCTCCGAGCACAACCTGCAGGAGCCGCCATTCCCTTTACCAGCTTTCACTTACCTTAAAATATTCCACTTAATGGCCGGAATTCTTTCATTTTTTTCTCTAAATCTCCAATAATAGTTTGCTAGCCTTGTACTGAACCCTCGTTGTGGTGTTCTAAATGGTGAAGTGTGATTATACCACATCTTTTTAAATTGGCCTTCAGTGTAACCCATTTAAGGGACAATTATTTTTTCTTCTGCAATTACAAAGGACCTTAGTTCCACTCCTCATATATATATGTATATATATATATATATATATATATATATAATAAATTAACCGATTTAAAAATATGGTTCCTTCGCTACACAGGAATTACCATGTTTCAAAAACAGAAACTAACAACTTCAAATTCAATTATTTAAATTAAATTAAAAGCACTAGTTCTGTTTCATTTTCAAGCGAATTTTGGAATAACTTATTTTGAAATTTACTGAGTTTTAAAAGCACGTACATTCTTAATATTTGTTTCCAAGGATACAAACAAATCCAATCATTTAGACAGGGGCGGTAGCGTGTTCATTTTTATTAACAACTATGAGTTACCAATATGAGTTACTTTCGAAAAGTGGTTTAAGTCTAGGTAGGGTAGGGGTGCATTTTTAAACGAATTATGCCATCCGTTCGACGCATGTTGTGTGTTTTTTATTTAAACAATAAAAAATTTTCGGCATTTTTATACGTTAAATTTGTACTTGTATACATAAAGATTCTTTCTAAAAGGGGTGTTTCAATTAGAATGCGTTGTATTGAACTACAATTTTACAATATTATTTTTACTTTTAATTACTAATAGACTATATTTCATTTTAAAACAAATAAATGTAATAGAATTACTTCAATTATTTGAAAATTATTATTAAATTTCAGATGTAAGTATATATATTACAGCTCTCTTTTTTATAATTTTTATAAAATATTATTTAAGGAAAATTTTTTAAAATGTCGGCAAATAATAGCTATTTCATTTCTTTGATTCAGTAAATTGTTATTTTTTATAAACCTAGTAATATATAGTTTCTCATGTATGCACAAAGAACATGGGTCGTTTAATGACGTACATATTCTAACTTCTTTTATTAATTTCCATTTTACTGTAGGTGTTTTATTGGTTTCTTTTAAGTGCCAGAAATATTTCAATAGAGACGTCTGATTTCGGTATGTATTTATCCTAAAAGAATTTTGATGTTGATTGAATCTTTTCTTAAACTCATGGCTCGTGCATCCAATATAGACTTTTACTTTGTCAGGATCCTCAATAGAAGAGATATTGCATTGGTATAATAATGATTCTATGCGACATTTATTATTTAGAGTATAATTATTAGGATTTCTGCAGTTGCATAATTTTTGTTTATCTTCATTTATTTTATACTGTCTAAATTTCTTTGGTTTTGGTCTAAGTGTTTATTCAAGATATTAGCATTGTGTTTCTTAATTATTTTCTCTAAATTTTCACTACAGCTGTAACTTAATTTTAGGGTATTTTTATTGAAAATAGTACTGAGTTTACTATCATTAGGAAAATATTTAACGATTAATGCAAGGAATTTTTGTGCTAATTTATTCTTTACCATTTGGTTGTATGGGAGTGTATACCAAATTATTTTTCTGCTTCTGTTTTTTCTGTGCTTTCCATTTTCCTTTTTTTATATAGGTTAGTTTTGGGCTTTTGTAGCCACTATCTTTTAGAGCTTTATTATAGAAATTAATATGTTCATAGAAAATCTCATTTGCTGAATTTGTACTTATTCTTTTTTCGATAGATAAAGGTATATGCTTAATTATAGCTATAGGCTGATTAGATTTAGGGTGTATATGCAAAGGATTAGTATTGGTTTTTTTATAAGGTATGTATACATTTTTCATTAAATCTAATGTTATATCAAGGAAGTTCACTTTTTTCAATTTAGTACTTACCGTAATTTTTAAGTTCAGGCATTTAAATTATTTATATAATATCTTTCTAATTTTATCGATTTTAAAGTTAGAGCTCTTTATAACCATAAGTCCATCGTCTCTGTATAAGCCAATGTCAGCTATATTAATTCCATAGTACGCTGCGAGATTGTATAATATAAAAAGACCTATGAGGTCTGAAGACTCAGCTGAGTCTAGTGATCTCATTGTAATGTCAAAGTGGTCATAAGAATCCATTGCTCACCTTTATGTATCAATACTGATTTTTCCGCATTTATAATAATACTCCTTTCTTCCTTTGTTACGTCCGTGTACTGAGTAGCAAAATCCAATGCATTCATGAACAGTTCTTTTGATATTGATTGCTAATATTTTTCAATATCAAACTGCATTAATGTACAGTTTGTTTTATTTTAATATCACTAAAACAGTTTGTCATTTCTTTTGTATTAATCCAAAGTAATGACAAACTGTTTTATAACGTATAATAAGTATATATATATATATATATATATATATATATATATATATATATATATATATATATGTATTATAAAAAAATCCTAAAAAGTGTTAATCAACAAATTAAAAAAAAATATCCAAAATAATCCAAAGTTTCAACAATATTTTTTCTTTAATTTGTTGATTAACCCTTTTAGGATTTTTTATATATATATATATATATATATATATATATATATATATATATATATATATATATATATATACTCTTTATACGTCATTTTTATAGATACAAATATTTAAGTATATGTTCTGTTTATAATAAACAGTATTAACAACATTTACAGGCCTGAATGTCTGAGAAATTTCATAGAAAATATGTGTCCTCCGACAGAAATCGAACCTGTATCCCGCTATACCCCCATATGAGGTAATTTTGGATTTTGTTGTGTAATACTATTTATATGTTCTTTTATAATAAATACATTGGGCTCTTTTTGTGGATCAGTTTTAATATTTGATATTAGTAGGATCCAGTTGGATTATATAGCAACGGATTAATTACCTGTACTATATGTATATATATATATATATGTGTGTGTGTGTGTGTGTGTGTGAGAGAGAGAGAAAGAGAGCGGGAGGGTATTCACACACACATATATTTTTACATACATAAACACGCAGTCTTGTGTATATAAGTATATAAGCAAAATTCTACTGGTTTCTGTTCTTCTTCCTTTGTATTGCAGTTGTTATCAAATCATTGTTCTCCTTTCAAGTTTTACTGTTGGGCAAATTTTCATTTACCCGCTCTCCAGTGTAGGTTCGTCGCCTGAAGAATTTTGTTTCTGACAGCAAGAAAAAATTCTGGAAGGCTGGAAGCCCACGTATTGGCTGTCCAAATCATTCCGATGAGGACGCGCGCTCACATGCATCTGTCGGAGAACTGTTATTAGCGCGCTAGTTTCGCAATTCATTGCAAGTGAGTTCGTTCCTCACTGGGCAGCCTGACCTTATACTCTCACCAACAAATATGCAAAATTTACGCGTGTGCATGATATAAATACATACACACTTTTTTAAATCATTTCACCACAAACAAGGCAATAAAGCTGCTAAAACGCAATGGGGTTGCTCAGTGGAAAAGAATATGAGAAAAAGAAAAACATTGTTAAGGACGGAGAAAAATTTGAAAAAATAAACAGGAATTAAGAAAAAATGATCAAAGTTGACTAGAAATCAAGAAGTCGGAGTTCCACAAGCAAGAAGTGCTAGAGAAGAAACTATTAGCATAGAACTTACGGTTACATGTAGCAATTTAAACTTTAAAATGATGAGACCAAGTTGCCAGTCTAGTACTGCACTTAAATTTTGTTAATTCGAGATACCAAAGCGAAAAGCTCATCCGAACACATACCATGAAAGTATTCATAGAGAAGCAAACAGCCGTTGGAAAGTGACTGAAACCGAGATGCCAGATCAGGACGAATAACATTGTAGATTCTTCTTTAGATTTTATCAAGAATCTATACATAGTAGAAGCACCAAACCAGACGTGATAGCAATATTCAATGCATGAATGAATGGTCGATTTGTAAATGTGTAAAGACTGTCTAGCACAACACAGTAAATCAACTTTCCTAGCAGTGGATTTAGCAATTGATTCAGTATAATGTTTCCACTTCATTTTAGCGGAAAACAAAGACGCAATATGTCACTCTCCTCGTGGTTAGCGTCAGCCACCCTAACGGAAGGTAAAAAAAGGTTCTCTAACATAATTTTAAAAGATTGCATATCCACTGATAATCCTCGTATACGTGAATAAACATGTACAGGTAAGCACAACAATTTCTTGTATGTGCCGTGTTCATTCAATACGTGGGCAATCATTGCTCTCCACAACTTCTTATCCTTTTTACTTCTTAGCAATCTTTGTCTTTTCTTGCCTTCTCACTCCCTGTTCTATATTATTCAGAGTTGGATTCTTCTTTATTTTATTAAGGCTTCCAATATTTATAATTTTGATTATGAACACGGCCACAATGTTCTGACCGTGTTCGGAAATTGAAACATTTCTATTGATTTTAAAAAAAAAATACATATTAAGACAAACAAAGACATCCTTCATAATAGCTAATCGATTGTCCGAAATCGCTCGGATCCAAAGATCATCTGGACGGTTCTTTCACTCTACATATCTAAAAAAGAAATACCATTCTTTTCTAAGCATACAAGAATAGTATCACCTTAATCGCAGTGCCTTCGTAGAATGAAACAATACAATTATATATATATATATATATATATATATATATATATATATATATATATATATATATAGTAAAGTAATAAATCCGTTGATATATAATCTAAGTGGATCCTAGTAATATAAAATATTAGAACTGATCTACAAAAAGAGCACAATGTATTTATTTTAATCGTAAATTGTTTTAGATGGGTTCCAACTTTTTCTTCAATTTCCTCATATCTGCAGAACACATCTGTTAAATTAATTCTGCCAACGATCGGTCCCCGTGGAAGTGTTAGCCGAAAGGTTAGCTAGGGCCTTAAAACAAGAAAAAAATGAACACTGAATTATGTTTATTTAATATAATAATATATAATGTATATTTGGGCAGCAACCTTTCTTTCAAACATGTTTTGTTAAATATGATAGAGAAGGAAATTATTTTTTTTACATAGTTGTTCCAACATTATTACATTTTTTTCATATTAAAGGAGAGATCAAAATAGTGAGTATTGTCCGTATTGTTCCAAGTCATTCTCAAGGATGTTTGTTTTTAAGTGTTGTTAATTTCTTTTAACTGTTTAAGGTGTTGTTTTGATGCTGTTTAAATACGCCGACCTTCGTGACTTGAGCGTAACTAGAATTTTCTATTTTATATACATATATATATATATATATATATATATATATATATATATATATATATATAAAAGTGAACATAGAAGTCAACACTTAGAGGCGACAGTCTGTTTCATGTTATATGCAATCGTCAGGCCATGTATATATATATATATATATATATATATATATATATATATATTTCGATTATAGGTGCAGTTCAATTTATAATTATATGAATCATTCATACAAATAAGTATGAATGATTCATGTAATATATATATATATATTAAAATGGAAAATTCCATGAATATATATATATATATATATATATATATATATATATATATATATACTATTATTATTATCATTATTATTATTATTAAGTAAAGAATATCAAACACTTAAAATCCCATTGGAATAGCTATGTGGTATTAAGTTTTTGATATTTTTTAAATAACAATAATTTTGCTCTGTCTTTTGACATAAATTTCTCCCTGAATCTGTATCATCCTGAAATTCCATACGCATTAACATGTTGTATCATTACTACATATATATATATATATATATATATATATATATATATATATATATCATTTGATGATTAGTATGGATAATTCCAAGGAGGATATATATATATATATATATATATATATATATATATATATATATATATATATATATATATAAAACATTGAAGTCAACACTTAGAGGCGACAGGCTGTTTCATGCTAGACGCAATCGCTTGAGCCACGAGTGTTGTTGTTTTTTTATCGGCTATCTATATATACGGGTCAATGGTGCATTGTGGGTAGTCTATTTTGTCGGTTATTTTGCCGGAAGTCGTTTACTTTATTTATTTATTTGGGTTAAATTATTTTGCTTGTTTTTATTTATTTTTATTTTTTATTTTTATTTTTATTTTTATTTCTTATATATTTATTTTTTTATTTTTATTTTAATCGATGTTTTATTAACGTGGTAAAAATTTGTTTATATCGCTTATTGTTTTATTTATCCGCGTTTTGTTTTGGTTTGGGAAGATAAAGCTATTTATTCAATTTTGGGGTTGTTTGCTGTAGGTTATTCTAACTATTATTTTGGTGGGAGCAATTTTTAATTTATTTATTACTTCATTTATTTATTTGGATTGATTATCTTTACTTGTTTTTTTAAACGGTTAATTTATCGGGATCGGTTTATTTATTTATTTGGATTAATTTAGATTGCCTGACGATTGCGTCTAGCATGAAATAGTTTAGTGATGTACAAATCCTGCGTGGATGAGGTAATCAAGGTATAACGAACTCCCTGTAGCTGTAATGTTCTATAAGACTATCTTATTAACTACTATTTTACAACTGGGCGCTCTTTAAATGATTAAACTTAGGCTTGTACGAGACCTCTTTACTGTACGATGTCCCAAGACGTTCATCACTCTTCCTTTGTTTTTCTCAGGAATTTTTACAATTTTACAATTTCATTTCGCTCTTGCCTTGATATCCATAAACACAAACAAGTTGTACAAGCTACGCGCTATTTCCCTTGCTTCTCTTACATTCAGAATGTTATCTGTGTGTTAAATTCTCTTTGCCATCTTTCCTCATTTATGATTGTAAGTATAAATTTCTTTTTTAGTTCATATTTTTCTTAAGACTACTTCGTGGTTCGCATCATCATCTATGTCCCGTGTTCCTTCAGGACGTGGGCTGTCATGACTCTCCACAACCTCCAATCCTATCTAGCACTTAGCGACGTTCGGTCCTTTGTCTGCCACACTCGTTCCGCCAACCATTCCCACAAAAACATCAGGTAGTCTTTCCCTGGCCCTTTTGACTTCGATATGCCCTGTAAGTGTCAAATTCTCCAAGCCTTTTTCTTTAATATGTTTTCAATAAGTTTCATCGATTTCTTTTTCGTTCTGATGATAACTGTCCTTCCGTTTTTTGTTGCCATTTTCCTTAAGGCTTCTTCGTTGTTAACGCGCTTTGCCCACAGTATATTCTCTTGTCTCCAGTTTTCTCTTCATCTGTGAGGAGATTGTCTAGAATTCACTGCCATATAAGAGGATTGATATTACATAACAGTTCAGTTCAATTTTCTTTTTTCTTGTGTTTAACAATATTTAGTGTAGACAACATGTTTGTACTTGAATATGTACAAATTTGGATGATTGTGTCTCTTTTCGAAAACTTTCTTGTCTTGAAGACGCCGAAATATAACAAAAAGAAAAAGAGTGAGACTATGTGTGTCGGTGTGTGGGCGTGTATGTGTGTGCGTGGAAGAGAGACGTGCGTAGGTGTGTGTGTGTGTGTGTGTGTGTGTAAATCAAGAACTTTTAATTTATGCTCGGACATTTTAATAATACCTTTCATTTAATATTCTGATCTCTCTCTCTCCCACATCTCTTCCTCCCTTCTCTCTCTCTTTCTGACCTCTCTCTCTCTCTCTCTCTCTCTCTCTCTCTATCTATCTATCTATCTATATATATATATCTTACTTATTATAAAACGCAGATTTTATTTGTGTGTGTGTGTCTGTAACGTTTATTTGTTGGATCGAATTTCCTACATTTTTTAGCCGATTTCAACAAAACTTCACAGGACTACATAAAATTACTTTGTGGTGGTGTTAACGGGACCGAAAATGGGAAAAATAGAGTTGTTTTTTTAATAAAATCAATTTGAAAACACGATTAAGACACATCGTGAGAATGAAAGGGGGACAACTCACCCACGAAAATGTAAACAAAAGAGCATAGCATGATGAAAAAAAAAGCCGAACTTGACGAAAACAAAATTTTATCGTCTAATGTTCATATTATTATTAAAGAGGAAAGATCAAAGTATTTGGGGGTATTTTTTTACATTTTTTAATCGTTCTGAGCACGTCTGAAATTTTTGTTAAAAATATTGTTTTTTTTTTTTGGTCAAAAAAAGGGCAGATAATCAATCATTTTCAATCATTTTTTTCGATTTGATAAAAAAAAGATTAAAATCTTACTTTGATATTCTTTTAAAATCAATTATCATTTTTCAAAACTGATTTTAATAAAAACAGAAATTATACTGTTTATTTAAAATATTTTGAACCAAGCTTAACTTAGCTTCTGCGCCGAAAAAATGTAATTTGAAAATAAAACAAAAGCAGGTCATAACCTTTCGCGTCGCTTGACGATTGACGAAAGGCACACTCATGACGTTTAGATAACTTACGGGAGGAGAATTCTTTCTACGGATGGAAGGAAGTGAAATTATTTAAGTGAACAAATTATTTACCTTGTTACTTTTTAAGGAAAACTTTCAGCGCTCTAATTTTTATTTTTATTTTTTTTTTATTTATTTTTTTACTTAGCTTTCATTTTTTACGTTTACGATGCTTTATGGAAAATATAAAGAAATTCAAAAATAAGACTGTTAATAGTGAGATTAAATTTCATAAGAAAAAAGTATCTAATTAATTTAGGTACCTTTCTTATGAAATTTTATCAGAAATATTACATAAAATACTATAATTTTATGTACATTTATTACATTTTACTGTGTTATTTGTATTTCCATTCATTTTATTATTAATTTTGATATTTCATTTATGGAAAAATGTCATAGCTGAGATTAATATAAAAATAAGATCATATAAATTAAAGTTTAGCAGTAGTTAAATTTCATAAGATGATACTGTTACTTGTAGGTACCCTTCTCAGTTGAAATTGAAAACTCAAATTAACTTCTCCATACGTGTTTCGCAAAAGTAAAGGGCTTAACAGCGGAGAACAATGCTGAACTCAAATAATGCAACTAAATTATATTCTGGTTGGTCTTCCGTACTTGATAATTACTTTCCGACTATAAACATAAAAATTACATTTCTTAATTACCATGGCTAATCTGATTGGTCCAAATTATACAATTTTCAAAGCGCTAGACAATGACAATCTCACACGGACATTTTGAAAGGTTGATGTTGCTTTTAACTAATGTTAAAATATTTTTTAAAATTCAATTTAAACATTTTTTAAAAATCTTTTTAAAATTAAAGAAATAAGAAATAATTGTATTAAAAATTCAATTTTCATTGAAAAAATTTGTTGCTTCCAGAAAATATTGTCTATATTCATAAAAACAAATTAAAACAAATAAAAGCATTTGAAACTAAATAATATATTTGTTTTATTGAGTTTTGTATGTTACAATTCACAGCTGATTTTCAGGTACGTTGGCCAAAAAAAAAAGAAAAAAAAACATGATTTGCATTCTTCAAAGCCTTGTGCTTTCTTTTAACTATTGTAATCACTAAAACCGATGGTCTCGAATTTCTAGAGTTTTTCATAAAATTAGTTATGGGGGTGTTAATAAATATAAAAAAAAATATTTCTGCCATGACTTTAATAAAAAAAAAACATATTTATAATAATTTCGATCATCTGTGAATAGTTTCAGAAAATTTCATTAACATCTGACAATTATTTTTATTTTTGCAAGATTTTCCAAATTAATGTGTGTAAATACAAAAAAAACGCGCTAAAAATTATCTATATTATTTACTACCCCTTGTTGCGACAAAGAGAAACAAGGTTTTTTAAATCAAAATTTAGAATATTCTAAAAAGATGGAAAAATTTTTAAAAAATAATTTAAAAAAAATTTAGTCTATCCTCTTCATAAAAACATAAGCATTTTGACGATAAAATTTTGTTTTCATAAACTTTGGCGTCTTTTTCATCAGACTATGCTCTATGTTTTAGCGATTCCGTGGAGTGACTTAGGTTAAAAAACCCAGGTTGTTTATGTGTGTGTGTGTGTGTGTGTGTGTGTGTGTGTGTGTGTGTGTGTGTGTGTGTGTGTGTGTTCCTTTATATATGGGATCGGATTTCTTACATTTTTTCAGCCGATAAAACAAACATCCACTTTTTTTTTTCGGCAGGTAGTATTTTTATTGTCTTGCACACTTTTTTCTTTATTTACATTCAGAATGCTTTAAAAATTCCATTTACAAGACAATTGTTTATAATAAAATTCTATTCACCAATCGATAAACTCATAACAATTGTAAACAATGTTTTTGTTTGAATTTGGGTTTGACCAATTCGTAAAAAAAAAAAAAAACTAATTAAGACATGCGTGTCCGTCAACCTTAAACAATAATCTTTGTCAATTTTATTTTTCAGTCTTTATGATGGTTGATACTTGATCTATCTCTTACTGTTACATCCCCAGGCAACGCCGGGCTCTACTGCTAGTATATATATATATATATATATATGCGGGACACTCCGTCGTATTCGACGTATGAGGGTCAAGCAACTCAGCTCCTAAGAACCGACCTGCAGACATAATTTGATTATAGTGTTGAAGGCTTTGTGCAGAACCAACCACACTTTTGAAGAACCGAATACAAAGACCGAGTGTACTACGTGCCCCAAAATCCTCAAATGACCCTCAACAGGTTTTGAATTCAGAGTTGTCCTTCTTGTAGACCAGTTGACATTCAATTAAAAATCGGAATATACACACACACACACACATATATATATATATATATATATATATATATATATATATATATATATATATTTATATGTATGTAGAGAGAGAGAGAGAGTGAAGAGAGAAAGATAGAGAGAATGAGAGAGAGGTAATTCATGTCTGATCTGAAAACATTAATAAATTCCTACTCTCCAAAAGTTTAAAGTAAATAACTCACCGTAAAAATGATTCCAGACATGAAACTTTGTCTTTCTACCGTTCTCTTTTTCTTTTTTCATTTTTTTTTCTTTTTTGACCGGAATCCGAAACGGTTTGTAATTTGATCAGGAATAATCAATAAGTAAATATTTTTTAACTTCGAGTTTTTGTTTGCATTTTAGTTATCATGTCTTAATAAGAAAAAAAAAAAAAGAATTCTTTATTCAGTTTGTCTTTAGCGAGGCTATTTGGTTTTAGGAACGATCGTCAAAGGTTATATTTGGATGGGGTTGGCAAAGTTTTGACATTTTCCCCCTCCACTTTCTGTTGTGATCTCCACAGACTAAAAGAACAATCTAGAACCGCATCAAAAATTGGATTTAATGTTTTTACATCATAAAAATATTAGCTTCACACACACACACACACACATATATATATATAGATGTGTGTGTGTGTGTGTGTGTGTGTGAAGCTATTTTACATATATATATATATATATATATATATATATATATATATATATATAAATATATATATGGTGTGTAAATATTTCTGGTGCCCTGTATGTAGTGTGTGTATATATATTTGATTGTATGTGAGTGTGTTTGTGCGCGTGTATGTGTGTGTGTGAAGGTAATATTTTTATATATATATATATATATATATATGGTGTGTAAATATTTCCTGTGCCCTGTGTATGTGGTGTGCGTATGGGTGTATATATGTTTGTATGTGAGTGTGCTTTGTGTGTGTGTGTGAAGCTAATATTTTACATATATATATATATATATATATATATATATATATATATATATATATATATGGTATGTAAATATTTCTTGTGTCCTGTGTATGTGGTGTGTGTGTCTGTATATATATTTGTTTGTATACGTGTGTGCTATAACGTGTCTATGCAAAATGTGTCCTCTTTATTGTTTGCCAATACTTTTGTCTATTTTTTTCATGTTTAAATTTTTGTCTTTTGTTGTGAAACTGTTTTATCTCTTTTTCTGTTTCAATGAACATTTTCTGACAAAAAAAACCTTATTTTAAAGAAATTTCCACTAAATTGTAACATTTCAAACTGAAAAATTAGAGTTCTATTCATCTTATTATTCTATTTGCTTTGTGAATTGTTTGTTTCTGGGGTGGTCCGACTCCCTGTTTTGAGTATTACTTGGGTGGTAGAGGGAAATATTAACACTTCACGTTTTATTTCGGTTCTATTTTCTTTTCTTTTTCTTTTTTTTTTATCTTCAAATTTTTTCAATAATTTTTACTTCTTTAATGTTCCCCCTAAAACATTTTGCATTGAAATTTTTTTGTAACTAAAGGAAATAAATAAAAAAAATATTGCCCGAATTAATTAGTTTTTCTGATTTTGAAACGTTCCATTAAAAATCGGGATTTAATTTCAAAATGTTCCTAATTTAATATTTGCACCAATGTTTCCTGTCACAAACAACTGGATTAGCTCGTCGGGCCATGGGTAGAGGATAACTATTTCATAGACAAAAAGGCTCAGAACTTTGAATACATGAAGTTTGTGGAGTTCACTCTCTTCCACAATGAATTATTCGATTGATTTTCAAAGAATAAATCTAAATTTTTTATCATAAAATTTCTCCACTTGTCTCTCATTAACAATGACATAGAAACAATATTCTTTTCATTTCCTTCTTTACTTCCTCTGACTATGGCTTTACACTGCGACAACAGACAATTTGATTTGTTCACGCGAAGCTACGCTTAGCAAAATAGTCTCGCAGACGATTACCACCTGGTAATGAGTTCGTTCCTCACAGAATGCGCCACTTTTGTTGTCTTGTTCCAAACTGAGGCAATCTCAATAAATACGGTCATGTTTAACAGCCACGCTAAATCATCGCCATTTATTGTAGATGGAAAGACCATCAAGGCAGTAAAGAGTTATGTATACCTCGGAAAGAAGATTGCAAAAGACGGCGCCCTACTTCCGAAAGTCAAAAGAAGGATTGTGCTTGGCTGGGCGGCTTTTGGAAAAGTTTATCACCTCATGAAAAGTCTTAAGTAACCAACTGGAACCAGGAGAAAGTTGTTTAATGTATATGGTCTACTGGTGGTAACTTATAGGAGTGTGATATAGGCACTCAACAACACCGCTTCGGAGATTATTGCAATGGCGCAACGTAAAATAGAGCGAATCATCAATTTACGTGGCAATAGGAGCAACGCCTGAATTCGACAGCAGACTGTAATGAAACCATCGCGAATGTCTCAGAGACAACATATGGACTATTAGAACTACAGTGGACACCAAAGCAGTGAAAAAGGACTAGAGGGCGAACAAAGGCAGGATGACGTGACGATCTGACCCGAAACTTCGACCCCACATGGCCCAGTATGTCCAGATATAAGAAGTGGTGGAGGTCAATTAGATAGGGGGTTCCTCCAGTAGGAGTGAAAAGACCCTGGATTTAGATTTGGATGGTACGATTGCAAACAATGTCTCATGGACCAATTCGCCCGTGAAATGATTTTAACCACACTTATGTGTCACTATCTGAGCGGACTACTGTTACAATTATAATAATAATAATAATAACTCATATAGATAGATATACACTTCATTTAACAATTCTTCCTTCCTCATAGACAAAAAATCAGATCGCTATCGATAAATTCCAAGGCCATCATGCTGACCAAGATTTTAAGAACAGACTTTCAAATGAACTATTTTATGTCGCTTATATGAATTTTTTGATATTAATTATTTAATGTTGTCTTTTCCTTTCTTATGAAAACATTCTTACATTTGATATAAAAATATATATTCCAAAATTGATTGAACATTTTTATTATGATTATTCAAACGAAGCCTTGTACTTGCAATGACCGAACGTAAAATGGAGCAAATATTGCTCGTCATCACCTTAAGTGACAAAAAAAGTAACACCTGGATTCGACAGTAGAAGGACATAATTGGAACCAGCAAGGATGGCAAATATAGAAGGACTTACCCAGTTTCTCGTCTCAGAGACAACAGGTGGACGATTAGAACGATAGAATGGAAACCAAGGCATTGGGAAAAAATAGAGGGAGGCCAAAGACAAGATGGCACGACAATCTTACCTCTGTCCTACATGATCCTGTATGTCTAATATTCTTAGATTCAAAATTTTTATTATGATTATTCAGACGAAGTCTTATACTTGCAGTGGCCATACGTGAAATAAAGCATTATTTACATTATTTAGACTGTTATCCTCATCTTCATTGCCATATTCACACCGTTTCGAACGTTGTACGCTCCGGCCTTCTTCAGTGATTGGAATTTTGAACCAAACTCTATTTCGTCCACCGGAGTAGATTGTTCTAGTTCCACGTGCCATGCCTCTACCAGATGTACCAATTATTTCCCTTTAACTCAACTCTTCAAGTTTCGGTTCACTACTGCTGTGGTCTTGTATTGAATTCACAACTCTTTAGGCTTAGTCACTGGATTTAACCAACATCTTTATCCACTGGACCATGTGTCCTTGAGTATGTGGAACTAATTGATGAAAATTTGAAAAAAGTATCTTTTACACCCTTGTGTAAATTAATTGAAACAATCTCTTTAGCTTCCTTTCTTTCACCATACAGTCAGTTTTAGACCCACTAGAGTGTCAGGGTGTAATCAATTTCTATTTTTTCCTTAGATTAGGTCATTTGCAGTGGTGTGCAGTAATATGAATCTATTTTCGTGGTGTATGGTAAAATTTGTTTGGCCTTGAAAAATATTGCATCATCCGTGATTTCATCAGATTTTTATCACGGCCAGACACTATTATCTCGACTGTCGATTAGTTGTCCTATAGCCATTGTCAGCGATGGACGTTACTCCAAGGAAGCGTACAAAAATCGTAACGCTGCACGAACACAATGGCAGTCCTTACCAGTGAGCAAATCAAAGTACTCTTGACTGGCTCGTAAATTCTCCTGATTTAAATCCAATCGAGAATCTGTGGTCAATCGGAAAGTATTGGAATGGGAATACGAAGTACTAACATGTGCCCTGGGTGATGTTTCATTGGAAAAATATGAGAAAATGTGAATAATAACGAAATTATTCGTTTTGGTTCAATTAATTTTCACAGTGGTGTATTTATTCTGGAGAAAGTTTTTTTTTAAAGTTTTCGATAAAGTAGATGTGCGACACGGGGATTAGTTTCCCCCAACACTGCAAATTGCTACAAAACCAAAACATCAACCTGAAAACTCGAATCATGTTCCTAACTAAGCCCGTCAGATCGAGACTTTTATATTGATGTCAAAAATGGCGCCAAACCTTTTCAGAAATATCTAAACTGTCAGCTGTATACAACCACTTCTTACAATCAATGGTTAAAAGTGGGTTTGAGTTAATGAAGCCTGAGATTCTTAAAGACCATCCTTCTTTGAGCATTATGGACTGGCGCTATACAATCACAAACAAAGAAGTGTACCAATTAACAGAAACCTCATCAATTGAAGACTACCAGCAGCAGCAACAACAGCTAAAATGTATAGCACATGTAACTTAAAGAGTAAATAATGACATAATCAAGATGTTGACTTCCACACAACTTAAAACAAATGGTTAGGAAGGAAAGCCCCATCAATGCTGTCAAGGCTTGAGGCACCTATTTTCCTGAAAAAAATTTTTTAAGATAAATATTTTATACATTTCAACCGAAAACAGCTCAGTTAATTTCAACCCGCTGCTCCGTCGAAGAAAACAAATGTTTCCTTGTAGGGAAACAGTTAATATTAACCTTACGGTTGTTGGCCATTTCATTCTTTTTTTTTTTTTTTTTGCCGTTGATTTTTCTTCCGGGACAATATATATAACAGGTGGGATCAGGTTTCCAGGCTTTGGTTGTCCTTGTTGAATGATTTGCGGAAAGGAAGGCTGAAAGAGTTACCATTAACACAAACTTGATGGATGCAGATAAAGAAATGTAGAAGTCCTTCTTTCGAACGTCGTTTAATTGGCTTTGTCCGGTCAAATTAAATAGTCACCGTTGCTGTTTGAGACTTTTGAAATAACAAAAACTAGAGAGGTACTTAATAACAAGTACAAAAGGTGTTTATTGTAATATGATTGCAAATCATATATACAACACAAACCGACATAAAATAAAAATGGCCGAACCGGAAATGAGCAGTTGAGAGGATAATTCTGACAAAGGAAAGTCAGCGGCAAAAAAAAACAGACATGATTAATGAAACAAAGCCAAGTCGAACCTAACCAGAATGCTTCCTGACTTTTTCAATTTCTAACAATCATTACATTAGAATTCGATTTCTTTTTGCACTATCACCATGGTGATATGTCAGATTAAATAAATTACAAACATTATGTCTGCTTATTTTTAGCATAATCCGTTCATATTCACGGATATTTTTCCGTGTATTACAATCAAATGATGCAAGAAATGCACTGTAACAGTGAACATCATTTTTATTTCACAAGTACTATCCATCTTTTTCTAAGATCATTATCAAACAGACATAATGCTTGTTATTTAATCAAACATATATATATATATATATATATATATATATATATAGATATAGATATAGATATAGATATAGATATATAGATATATATATATAAAACACGAAGTTGTTTAAAAATTCTGCACCCAGTCCACTTAAGAAAAAACAGATTTATGGGTCAAGAGAGCACCCTGGTCAAGGCAAGTACTTTTCTGCATTCATAGCTATTCAAATGTAATGTCAATCGACATCTCCAGTTACCTTGATCTATCCACTACCCTTCTCCTCATCCTTTCTTCTATCACTCCTATCTGATCTTGCTCCAAATTTTCTGTAACCCCTTGCGTCCTAGTGGCTTCTCTCCTTGCTTGTGGTGAAACACTTAATATATATATATATATATATATATATATATGTACACTACCCTCCAAAAGTTTAAGATTACTTACAAAAATATGTTTTAAAGCTGAGTTTTATGCCTAATTTAATAAATCTATATAGTTTGGAAGAAAAATTACATAAAATAACTCATTGCATAAGGTTTGGGTACATTTGATATGAAATATCATTTTTATTGCAGTACTTCATTTGCCCGTCACTCCGAGTATGAGGAGACTGACTCTAAATTGTTTTGCAACAACGGACTCCAGAGTCACTATTGGCACTCGTTATGCGTTGTCAGATAAGGAAACATCACTAAATATATGTTTCATAATTGATATTATGTGCTTCCAGTTCAATTATTAAAAATATTAATAATTTCTATTTTGCAGATTCAATCTTAATATAAACAAGAAGTGTAATTAATCACCTGAGAAGGCTATAGTTTCCGAGATGTAGTCAAAATAGTTTCATACACTGCAGTTCGCTCTGTTATTGTGAGAAATATGGAAATAAGCAAAAATGACAAGTTTATCAGAATCACCAGTCTTCGAAACAGGAATCTAACAGTCCCTCAAATTGCCGCACAAGTAAGTAAAGCCGTCTGAGCTAATGTGTCTTCATCAACAGTTAGAAGACCCACTACAGAGGGTTTAAATGGCCGTCGTGTTGCCAAGAAACCACTGCATAGACCGACTAATAAACACAAGCGTATCATATGGGCGAAAAAACATCAAAACTGGGCTGTTGATCAATGGAAACGAATCCTCTGGATTGACGAATCCAAGTTTGAGATCTTCGGATATCGAGGGCAAGCGTATGTGAGGCGAAGAACTAGTGAACGATTGATTACTGCTTGTGTTGTGCCAGCTGTAACTGGTGAAGGAAATGTGATGATCTGGGGTTGTTTTGCAGGCAATACAGTTGACCATATTTATCAGGTGATTTATTATATTATTAAAGTAACAAAGAAAATATTTGTTAATATGTCGGCATCGACCCATTATTTCATTCTTCTTATTTAATAATTTAATTTGATAATTAAAAGTTAATATTCCTAATTTTTCTTCTAAATACAGTATACTGTTCCTATTGGTAATATTATATGGGGTATTTTATTTGTAATTTGCCATTTAACTATAGTAGGTATCAAAAATATAGTAAAAGTCAAAAACATACTTATATTTAATTCAAATAATAGAAACATCGATGACGGGATAAAATTGATATTTAAAGGCTAAGTAATCTTTTCATATAATATTAATAATATTATTTTAATATTTTTAATATTGAGTACTATATATAAAAATATCTGCTGATTCTCAAATCTTAAATTTTATATACATATATATATATATATGTGTGTGTGTGTGTGCGCGTGTGGACGCACTGTGCAGTAATGGATAGCAGCTCGGATTAAGGAATCTGACAGGCGAGTTCGAATTCCAGTCGAATACATTACGTGCTAATACCCTTGGGAATGGTATGAATCCTCTTCTTTCACCCCCACTCCACCCGAGCTAATAGTAAATAGGAGGAAAGACTGGGTCGATTAGCATTGGGTGGCAACCAGTCTAGGAGAACGACAACTGTGAATTCAAAACCTGCGGAGAGTGGTTTCGGGACGTTGTGGTATACGGTTCACGACCTCTCTGGGTTCTGCTCTTCGAAAAAGTCTGGTTGGTTCTGCCCAAAGCCTTCACCACTTTAACGCAAATCCTATATGCAGGTGTCTGGCTGTCGGTTCCTATGAACTGAGTTGCTTGACCCTCATAAACTTTTAAAATGTATATATAGATATAGATATATATTGATACAGATATATAATCTTTTATGGTATGCTATACTTATGAGTGAAAGTGAACAATATCAGAGAGAGACAGTATGTAATGCAAAAGGGGGACACCAAGCACCAACCTGCGACAATCTGATTTATGCATTGAAGGATGAAGCAGCCTGTCGACGTCTGATGTTGACGTCAGTGTCCACTTTTACGTATATATATATATATATATATATATATATATATATATATATATATATATATATATATATATATATATATATATATTACGTTGGCGATGAAGATACGATGATGTACTATTTGCATTAATTGTTCATAGAATTTTTATGCTCAATATTTTTTTCTTTCGTATTCATGAGCATAGCGTAAGTTAAACTGTTAGCCGGATGGTTATCGGTGAAGGATGCTCAAGTTCCGTCCACTTGCACACTAACAACCTTGGGAAAAGCATGAATCCGTTTCTTCTACCCTCAGTTTTAAGGTAAATAGCAGAAGGAAAACTACTAATTAGAAATCGCTGGATGGTAACGGGAAATCACTCTACAATATTTACTAAGAAATCAGGATAATTCACACATAAGAAGGAAAAGGAAGCTGGAGGGATCCATGAGAGCTTATGTCCTGAACAGTTGTCTTTTTTTAAAAAAAAAAAAAATATCCTCAATCCTCCCTGCACACATTCCGAATAACAAGCATTTTCCTATCACCTTCATCGACCAGACTGATGGGTCCCTATTCAATTCCGCTGTTCAGAGCTATTGAATATCAGCACCCCATTAGCAGAGAGGTAGTCTGTTGCAACGGTTCCCAGTGCCGTTTCAGGTTTTGTATTCACGGTTTTCTTTCTCCAAGGCTGGTTTTCGACCAACGGTAGAGAGCCCAGTTTGTTCTACTATTTAACCTATAGTTTTTTTGTTTTGTTTTTTTTTGGGGGGGGATGAAATCTTATTTCATAATGTGTGACGTCATATAAACATATATATATATATAAACGTATATATATATATATATATATATTTCTAAGTTAGGGTTATGTCTACTTTCATCAAAATTTATACCGTCTACAACAGAACTTATACACCGTTTATTCTAGCTGTATAACAAAGAATCCTTGAAACTGGTTAATAGTTTAGCCAAAAGTACACGGAATCAACAAACGCTTGGAAAATTTCTACATTCAGGATGCTGTGGGTCCATCGACCAAACATTTGGGCAACGACGAAGTTTTAGAGAAAATGGAAACAAAAAAGAAAGTTATACCTAATATCAGGAAGAGACAGTTGAAGATAATGAGAGAAGAGGTCTTGGATTGAAGGTAAGAGGGACAGAGAAGAAACAACACACAACATACTTAGAGGATTTGGGTAAATGGGTGGTGGAACAAGGTTTAGGAGAAATTATAAAAAAGACCAAATTTATTAAGAACTACAAAGGACAGGAAATTGTAGAGAGCCATGATCGCCAACGTCCTGAAAGGACACGGCACATAAGGAAGAAGAATCCTCAAAGAAAGAAAAAGCTTCAACGGATACAAAAAAAAAACATAATTAAAAAAGAAATAAACAAAAGTACTTTGGTGTCTGTCTATATTTCTGAGATGAGGTATTATGTATACTATTTACATTATTCGGACTATTGTCCTCATCTTTGTCTCAAGAACACATAGCACAGTGTATAAAATCGTTAGTTAGATCCAGTGATAGGACCCAAAGAGTGTGAGTTCAATACCCGGTTAAGGCAGTGGAGAACTTGGAGAGGAGAATTAACAGGAGATAACTGATAACTGACATCAATTAAAGACATGGCATGTGGAACAAGAACAGTCTACCCCAAAACAGTCTACCCCATTGAAAACATGTCACGTGGAACTAGAACAGTCTACACCAGTGAGTGAAATAAAGGGTTCAGTTCGACATTCCAACCACCTGAAGAAGGCCGGAGAGTACAACGGCCGAAATGTTTTAATAACTATAGAAACAAAGATGAGGACAATAGTCTGAATAATGTAAAAAGTACTTTGATATTCTTGTTCAGCAAAACATGTATTACGGAAGGTTTGCTGCGAAAATACACAACTATGTATATATGTGTGTGCGTGTGTGTGTGTAGACTTTAATATATGTACCTGAATTTGTATAAAATATATGTATATTTTACATAAGGTTTCATATTTACGTGTCTGTGAATAGGGGTGCATGTGTGTGTGTGTGTTTTTTATGTGCATATTCCTATATGTTTTTCTTTGTGTGTTGTTAGGTATGTGTTTATATGTGCGTGCGTGTAGGTGCCTTTTATGCGTATTTGTTTATTAGTACATGTTTGTTTTATGTGCATGTTTAAGGATATGTTTATGTGTGATTACAAATGCTTTCAAGTGCGTCTACGTGTGTCTGTGTGTTTGTATCTGTATCTGTGTGTATATGTTTGTGTGTGTTTGTATCTGTGTCTGTGCATGTATGTGTGTGTGTCTGTCTGTCTGTTTAAGCATGCAAATTCCTGTCTACACATGAATGCACAATTTTTCAATAATCTCTACAACGATCCGACGTTTGGTGACAATACTTTTTTTTTATTAGCAGCGGTGAATTCTCGTTTCCCAATTTGCAATCTCTTGCCTTGTCAACTTCTTTCCGAAACCCCTTATTCGTTTTGCTTACATTTTTCTCGTTATCTTTCTCTTTCATCCTTTATTTCTTTTCTCTTTTCCCTCTTCATTTCTTTAGATAATGTTTTTTTTTATTTTCTTTCTTCATTGTTTTCCTGCTTTCTTCTTCATTTTTGCTTACATTCAATTTCTTTCTTCGTTCTTTTTTCTTTTCCTTTCTAATTCTTCTCCTTCTTTCGTCGTCGCTTCTTGCTTATTTTTCTCATTGTTTCTCCGTTTTCTTTCTTTGTCTTTCTTTCTTCGTTCTTACTTTCTTTCATTTCTTTCTTCGTCCTTTTTCCTTTTTCTTCTTCATTCTTCTCTTACTTTCTTTAGTCGTCACTTCTTTCTCCATTCTTCCTCGTATTTTCCTGTTTTCTTTTTTTTTTTTGGCTTTCTTTCTTCGTTCTTTCTTCCATTTCTTTTTTCGTCCTATTTTCTTTTCATTCTTTATTCTTCTTTTACTGTCTTTCGTCGTAACTTATTTTTCTTCATGGTTTTCCCGATTTCTTTCTTTCTTCTTTCTTTCTTTTCTTTCTTCACCTTTTTCTCTCTTTTTTTTTCTGCTTCATTATCTTTCACTCACTTTTATTGCTTTTCTTCATCATTTCTGAATATTCTTCCTTTCTTTATTTCTTTCTCTGTTTCGTACTCTTTCCATTTTATCTCTTACTTACCCGCTTCTTTCTTTCATCATTTCTTTTACCTCTTAATCTGTCCTCCTTTCTTTTTTCTCTCTCCATTTTCCACCTTCCCTCTCTCTCCCTCTCTCTCTCCCTCTCTCTCTCTCTCCCTCTCTCTCTCTCCCTCTCTCTCTCTCTCTCTCTCTCTCTCTCTCTCGCATACATGTACATTTTCTCTCTCTTCCAATCACTTTCTTATCTATCCGTAATTATCTTCTTTGATTTTATCATTTTCGTTTCATTCTTCCGTTTTACTTACCTTTTTGATCTTTCATTGTTTTTCCCGTTTATTCTTTTTTTTCTTCTCTTCTCGTTTTTTTTCTAATTCTTTTCATTTCCCTCTTATATATTCTCCTCCACCCCATTTCTTTATCATTTTTTCTTCATTGCTCTTTCTTCTTCCTTCTTTGCTTCTTCTTTAAATTTAGACAAAGATAGAAGCAAAAAATTACAACGAAGAAAAAATAAAAATGAGAATACAAAGAAAATGATAGAAGAAAGAAAAGAAAGGAACAGAAGAAACAAAAAAAAACAAGTTTTCATTCTTAATTTTTATTCTTCATCGCTTTTCTTTTTGTTTCTATTTTCTTTTTTCTTTTCGTTCTTCCTATCATCATTATATTTCTTCTCTTTCCTTTGTGTTTTTCTTTTCTTTTCTTCCACTTTTCTTCATTCTTTCCTTTTCCCTTCTTCTGTTTTCTATTTCAAACTTTCTTTCTCTTTTTTGCATTCTCCATTCTCTTCTTTCCTCGCTTCCTTTATAGCCTCTTCTTTCACTTCTTTCTTGGTTCTTTTCATCTTGACATTATATGACCCAACCCAGTCCGCAACATATCACTCTTTACTTATTTGTAACCTTTCATTACATCGTTCACGACATTATTCACCAGGCTTTATCTCGTTCTTTAGATAATCCCCAACCAGTCGAACTTTTGAGCTTTACCAAGCAAAACAAAAAAAAAATGGCGGCTAATCTGGTATGAAAATCTACCGTGAATCTTTTCCAATCGAGCGAATTCTCTGACGGCCATGGGTACCACGTGACAAAGATGGCTACGTCGTGGCCGATGCTAACCGACCTTTCTTTTCTTATTTTTTATATATATATATATAAGGTGGAGTGGACAGTTTCATTGGTTTTTGTGATTGTCGAGGCTGAGTTTGCAGCGTTTGTGTCGAGGGTGTTGGCAGAGAGATAGACATATGCCAAACTTTGGTGGATGTCAAAAACATGCAAGCTATGTACACTCAAGTACGGATGAACAAAACTGCAAAAATCTGACAGAAAATGTGATGAACATCTTTCATTCTTTTATTTATTTCTTGCTCTCTATCTTTTTCTGCCTCTCTTTTGATTCTTCCCCCTTTCTTTCTTTCGTGTCATATTTTCTATTTCTTTTCATTATTTACTGTATTTACCTTTTGTGACTTGCAGTTAAAGCCCAATGGTGAAAGCGTGCATTTTTAGATTCTGTCAATTTGGGCGAATCAAGGATTGTTCACGAAAAGTTTTTGGAGGCATTTTGGGGAGAGAAAGAGAAAAATGCCAATTTCAAATCAAGTCTTTATAGAACTTATTTTAGTATGGCATAGAACCATAATCAAGTGCCTGCCTAGGGAGGATAAAACTCGCAACACATTCAGCTGGCTAATGAATTTAGTTTGCTAACGACCGCTCTACAGTAGGAAACCGCATTTTAGAAAACTAAACAGGGAAACAACCATGTGCTATCCACAATATCTATCTTCGCTTTGTTTAACGTAAGGCCACAATAATAAGGCACCCAGTGGGAATCCATCTCACTGCACTAAATCGGGCATCTTCGAGACTCCAGTTGCTTCAAGAGGAGGACAACAACACTCAGAAAACAGTCTGCCTGCCTTATGTGAAGGGGTTATCAGAGAAAATACAAAGGATCTGCGGCCTATATGACATCAGGACAACCTTCAAAAACTTGATGACACTTCGCAGATGTCTCTCCCGATTAAGACCCCCCCACACACACACACACATAGAGGAGAACATGACTAAAGACTGTGTGTACCGTGCATCTGCGGAAAGAAATATAAAGAGGAGACAGGCCGCATTCTTAAGGTAAGACTTCAAGAACACCAGAAAGCTGTAACACGAGGGGAAGTGGAAAAATCAGACGTGGCTGACCACATATGGAGAGAAAAGGGAGATCACCGCCCTCAGGTTGAGATCATAGACAAAGAACACAGTTCGAAAATTCGTAAACTTAAGGAATCAGCGCATATGTTAGGCCTCAAAAATCTCATGAGCCGACCAAGCATAGAAATAAATACAATATGGGAACAAGTAATAAGGAGTGCCAGAGAAAAGCGATAATAACAATAAAAATTGTAATATGAGCTCTGGTAAAAACATGAAATGATAACAGAAAAAATTGCAATATGAGCACTGGTATAAAATGATTGCTGAAGACATTAGGTTTATGATACCCAGAAATTTATACACAGATGTCCTCAACATTGTTCATACATACATGGCACAGTGGATAAAGGCGTTGGTTAGATCCAGTAACAAGACCCAAAGAGTGTGAGTTCAATACCCGGTTAAGACAGTGGAGAACTTGAAGAGGGGGGTTAACAGGAGATAACTGATAACTGACATCCATTAGACATGGCATGTGGAACTAGAACAGTCTATCCTAGCGAGCGAAATAAAGGGTTCAGTTCGACATTTCAACCACCCGAAGAAGGCCGTAGTGTACAACGGCCGAAACGTTGTAATAAATATGGCGACAAGGATGGGGACAATAGTCTGAATAATGTAAATAGTGTACATAATACCTTATCTCAGAAATACAGACAGATGTCTCAACCTTGCTCGTCGCAACTTAGTCTAATCTAGAATTTTTTTTTATTTGAAACAATCTCCTGAATGGAATAACAAAATCGTCCTATATTCAAAATGAATCTTTCTTTGATAAAGAATAAAATGTTATTAACTATAAATATGATATTTGGACAGGAAAGTAAAATCAGCGAGCCTAGATCAAATTCTGACCGAGTTAGTTAATTTCGCACTGATACCCCACAAGCTATATGTTAATAGCCTTGGTTGGCAGCCAGTATAGAAGAAGGATAATCCTGAGTCCCAAAACCGAGGCAAAGCAACAGGAAACCACTTCACAGTCTTTCTCAAGAAAACATTCAAAGATAATGTAAAACAAAAGGACTCTAGGGAGAGTCATGTTCGCCTACGTCCTTAAGGGACATGGTTTTTTTTTTAAATTGACTGAGACGCAGGTAATTAATTCATTTCAATGGTTACTATGTAAACTTCAATGTCCATCTAACGAAGGCCGGAAAACGCATCGGCTGAAGTGTGGTAAGGAAAACAACAAAGATGAGGATACTCATTTATAACTCTTCAAACAAGGTATGTCAACACTTACTGAGTTGTACTAGTTACATTTCGAAGGAATCGTTAAGATACAAACCCGGGACTTCGGGTGAGATTTAAGTTTTTTCTACAAAAGCTCAAATCAATGAGTCAAAAGTATTTTCTCCCTAAATAGAATTTTCCCTGACATAGATTATAATTTTAGGCTTTGTATCAAATGAATTGCTTATCGATCAAATTTAATTCAGAATTATTTATTTCCTACGGCTTATCAACCCTTTGCATATTATTTAAAGCCAGGGCATATTTTTACACTGTAAAAACAGTTGGAGGGATAATAAGAATCAAGTGATACTATTTTTACTAATTAACCCATAGCTGGGGAAGAAGAGGTGGATTCATGCCTTGCCTTAAGATATTTGCGTATAAGTGAATATAACGAACCCAACTGGAATTGGAACTCGGTTCTCCGATTAACAATTCCGAGTCATTATACATTACACCACCCGCACACCTAAGTGTACTGTTGGTATTCCCACGCGGTCACCCAGCTAGGTACTGACCAGGCTCAACGTTGCTTAACTTCGGTACGGGGGCCGGTGTTTCAACGAGATGTAGCGATAAGAAAATGCATTGATAGTGTGCTAATATCGTAATTCACAAACCTAACACCAGGCTCATGCATAATATCACCGATCATCGAAAAAGCAACAGTAGCACAATGCGGTATACGAGCAAACAGAGGGAAAATGAGATCTACTCGGATTGTACTGATTTAAAATCCAACCGACACTAAGGTTATTTGTCCAAAACAAACAAGCACTTTCTTATTTCAGGTCGTAGGATCTGATAAGGTAATTTAACATATTGCTCCTCTTATCTTCAAAAATCACAACGTATTTTCCTTACACACAGATTTACCTTTCATTTCAATCTGAAGAAACCGAGCCTGAAACACGTCACATCGGCGAAACGCGTCGCTTAAAAGCTTTTCCAGTTTGTCGAATTGTCTCCGCTTTTCTTTGGGATACTTTTATACATCCCCAAAAAAACACACACACACACACACACACACACACACACACACACACACATATATATATATATATATATATATATATATATATATATATATATATATTTTGAACAGTTGTATTATAGAAATGATTAAAGATATCTTACTGGAATTCTCCGAGGTTTTTATAATACAAGCAATTTGAGTAATAATAATGTATAATTATTCTCCAAGCTTAATAGAAGAATCATGATGAAATCGATCATAAACGAAAATGACATGTTCATCATTACTTAATCATAGCTAAGGATCGGAAGCTCATGAAGGATTGATATAAAGTTCATACATATATATATATATATATATATATATATATATATATATATATATATTATTCCAGGATCATTTTCAAACTTATTCAAGATGATCTCCGCCCTCACTAACCTTCAAACTTTCTGTCCTGGATTAACAAGTTGCCACACAGGTTTCACACCCGATTTCATTTTCATGTCTTTTTTTCAGTACTTTTTGGACTGTCATAGCTGAAACTCTTCTCTCCCATGACAAACGTCTTATGGATTTATTTGGATCTTTTCTAATTGATCTCTTTAACTCTAAGTTGAAATGGTGATCCCTCTTCCTGCTGTGACCTCCCGGCTTAGTTTCCCTCTCTACTGTTCCCTCTTTTTTAAACTTATTCGCCATTCTCTTGATGGTTCTTGAATGGACTTTGAAAATGGAAGCCAGAGTATGAATGTTGAGGTCATTACTGAAGGTTTGAATGATCTTTTTCCTCTCACCATTGCTCAGTTGGGAAGACATAGTGGGTCTGACACGAAACGATTGTAATCTGTTCTCTTTCTAGTTGAATAACTCAAAGGCTTTTTCATTAATTCTTCCCATAAATTGTGTCAAGAAGGCTAAACATCTTATATGAAAACCTGGAAAGAAGAAACTCAATTAGTTTAGTGTTTTTTTTTTAAATATTAAACATTCTGTAGGATGAACAATTATGCTGTTACACGTTTTGGTCAATTTTGCTGTGTGTTTGTGTGTATTAATGTATATTTGGGAGGCAACCTTTCTTTTAAACATCTTTCGTCAAATATACCGGACAAGGAAACTATATTGATTTTTTTTTTTTTTAGTTTTTACAGCATTCTTACATTTTTTTTTCAGTTAGTGGGAGTGAGGGAATAGAAAAACTGTCCATATCGTCCATTGTCTCAAGCGCTTTCAGCCACTACTTTGGCCATTTTCATGGGGATTTTGTTTTGATGTTGTTAGTTTCTCATCACGTTTTGACTTTGTCACTTGCACACACAAGTTTACAGTCATGCATCTAGGTACTGATCAGGTTCGATGTTGCTTAACTTTGGTGATCGTACAGGAGCCGGTGTTTCAACGTTATGTGGCCGTAATCCATTTCTTTTCGATATGTAGCCGTAAGCCATTTCTAGCCGAACATCCAAGCTTACAGCACTAGGTATTTCCAAGCAGTCACCCGTCTCGGTATTGACCAGGCTCGACGTTGCTTAACTTCGGTGATCGTACGAGAACCTGTGTTTCAACGTAATGTGTCCGTAAGCCATTTCTTATCGAACATCCAAGCTTACAGAACCAGGTATTTCCAAGCCGTCAGCCATCTAGTTACTGACCAGGCTTGATGTTGCTTAACTTTGGTGACCGTACAGGAGCCGGTGTTTCAACGTTATGTGGTCATAAGACATTTCTAGCCGAACATCCAAGCTTACAGCACTAGGTATTTTCAAGCAGTCACACGTCTCGGTATTGACAAGGCTCGACGTTGCTTAACTTCGTTGTTTCAACGTGATACGGCCGTAAGCCGAATTTAATTAGTCGAACATAGCAAATATTACAGGTAATAATAATAGCGATTAGCAAATTATTTAGAGCGACATTTGCTTTATTTTTGCTTGTGTTTGTTTTTATACATCCGCAATTCTTTTGATAAGTCACCTTCTTTACCTAACCAAATGCACCCGCACCTTTTTTTTTCTAGCTTCGGGTATCATATTTTGACATTGCATTTGATTCCTGTCGGTAATTAAGAGACGCTCGAAGACCACCCGAAGATACCAAATATTTATATTTCTCACATCTTATGCTCCTTTGAGGATTCTATGTAGACGTTTCGTGCACACTTGAGAGAAACGCACTAAAATATATACAAAAATATTTATATTACTCTAGCCTGTTCATCTTGGATATTGCGACTCTTCCAGCTGAAAGGTATAACAAGAAACTTGCATATTTTATAAAGCGAACGGCAGAAATACCTCCCACATTTTAAACTGTCACCTGTTTAGTGCTAAAAACCTTAGGCAAGTGGCAATAATGTCTTTATCTAGTTCGTTTCTTACCACTTCTTTTTATCAATTAATATCATGGCTTATACTGCACACACCGTGCATTTGCCGTTGAAACGTTTTGTTTTTTGTTTTGTTTGTTTGTTTTTTAGGGGTTTTTTCGGGGTTTTTTTTTAAGACTGGTGGATTTGTAATTGCTACACAAAGAGGTTTTCTAACTTGTTTCATCTCACGCCAGAATGATGTTGTTCTGGATAGAAAATCGATTCCGCTATGGGTTGAAAATTTCAAGGTCACAGGCTCAGCGCTTAAATGAAAGTCACCTGGAAGACCTCAAACTCTCGAACTTCCGAAAATGCCCAGGTTTGGGAAACTGTTTACAACAGTATATAGCGAATACCTGCTACCATTTGGATGATATCATTTTTAAAAACAAATGAATAAAAACTGTAGCCCTTTGTTTAAACAACAGTGAAATATATTTTTAATTCACTTTTTGCCAACCTTTAAAATGGGTGAGATATTTCTGCAGCACCCTGTATAAACCCGCCAATACCGTCATAATTTGAAATACGTACCGAAATCCGAAGGCGCGCTGAAAGAGGGAAAGACGCCTTCCAAAAGCTAAGTATTAAGAAATAGGAAATTTTCATTGGAATCAAAGAAAAGAAGGCTAATCTGTGATGTAATATCAATCCTCTTTTTTTCTTTTTTTTTCTTTCTTTTTTTTTTTTGGTAGTGAATGCTGAATAATATCTTCACAAATGAACAGAAAACTGGAGGTAACAAAACTGTGGTTCTGTAGAAGGAGGATAAAAATTCCATAGACGGAACACCTGAGTAGCGAGAACATTTTTAGGAAAATGGAAACAAAAAGGACGATAAAACTTAGAATCAGAAAGAGACAGATTAAATTTCTAGGAGGAAAGGGGGCTTGGAGAATTTGGCACTCACAGGACATACTGAAGGAAAGAGGGAAACAGCGAGTAACCTGCCTAAAAAGCTTGTGTACATGGATGACAGATCAATGACTGGGAGTGATGGCGAAAACACAATAAGCTTAATAAGAGCAACAAAGAACAGGAAACTGTGGAGAGCCATGATCACCACGTCCTGAAGGAGAATTCCATATTACTCTCCTCGTTTCAAAACAAATCATATTCCAAACCTACTAGTCGATCTTGACAAATTTTAGCCTTGTACAGCACGACACCAAGTTGAGTGACAGATTGTTACGCCAACCTTCCAGCTCACGAGGTCTTTGAAAAGGAACATTCGTAATCTTATTCTTTGTCTGGACTTTGGTAGAAATGAAAAGTGTACAGTTATTCCAATCTCAAGGCAGATCACGTCTGACTCTACTTGCAGTAGAAACCACAGATTGTCTTTGTAAATATTGATGAAATACAGATATGCGACAGTAACAGGATTAGCTATAACTATTGCAGGTGGGAATACTCGGAAACGATTTGATATGTTTGTTTAACGGCACATCAACTCCTCATGAGTCATTTAATGCTGAAATTTAATTTTCTTGGGAATTTTATTTGATTTATTTGTTTAGCGGCACATCAACTCCTCATGGGTCATTTAATGTCGAAATTTAATTTTCTTCGCAACTTTTATTTGATTTATTTGTTTAGCGGCACATCATGGGTCATTTAATGCCGAAATTTAATTTTCTTGTGAGCTTGGAAGTAATAAAATTATATGTTATTCTGCTTTCACAACTGGATAAATGGCAGATGATACTCAGCTTTTGTGCATATACATGTTTGTGTGGACATTATTACTAGAGGTGGTGATATGTGTGTTTTATGTTGTAGTTTTGTTGAAGTTATATTTTGGAATATAGTATGATTTCTTTAAGAAATTGTAGGATATTATATGGATTAATGTCATGAAAGATTTCTTTAATGTTGATTGATGTATTGTTTGTAATTTTACTATAAAATGTATTTTTATACTTTCACAGTGTTTTGTGCTTGTTTGAGGGGTCACTATTTACCATAGCTGGGACCCTAACAGATGTTACCACTCCAGGCCCCTGTGGGCCTGGGAACAACAGCAATTAACAGGTAGTTTCACATTCCTCAAAGCCTCCAATCTCCCGATCAGAGGCCTTGCTGCCAGATTTAGTTTATCGTCATACCTAGAACTAACTCGAAAACGAGCAACCAATCATTATTAATATTATTACTATGTGATAGAGATCAAGTGACAACATGTAGCTAAGATTCCTGGTTACACTATTTAATTTTCTTGGCAATTTATATATTTCTACTATTTGCATATTTTAAATGTTTCGTTTGATTTCATTTTTTTTTTCTAGTAGATCTTCTGAATTGTTCAAAGTTCTCTAGTAATGGGACGCTTCCCTGAATATTATAATCTTAATCTCTTTCAAGAGAAGAGTCAGTAATCTATCTATCTTTCTTATCCGCATAATGTTCAAAGCATGGTTTCTGTTTTCTTCTAAAATCTACTTCAACTCTATAACGTCTCCGCCTGAACTGTGAAATTCTATTCGTTAATTAAATCTTAACCTCCTCAAGTGTAGAATTAGCGGTCTCTCTTTCCAGATATTTTGTCATTCCTTACTCTAATACAGCTCCACACAATAACCTCTACATTGAGCGGCCCTCGGGCTTTGTATTAGGTAAACATTAATAAAAAAAAAAATTCCGTCTAAGTGCATCTACTTACATTCTGTAACCCTCTACTAAGAGGGTGTCTTGAGCCTTCTATTAGGTAAACCTTGGTATTTAAAAAAAAGGGGGGGAGGAGAATGTGAAGATGAAAGATTGATATAAACTTGCTAAATTTCAAATTTTTCTTTCGGATTCTACAACATTCTAAACATAATTCTCTGAAAATGCCTAATAATGTCTTATCCCATTGGTACGAAACGAAAAGTTTTCAAAGCCGTGTGTGAAGCCCCACGGTAACAAGAGATTCTGCATCATTACTGGATGAGTGATGATTTGAAAGCCCTTGCAAAGAAATTAAATAAACTAAAACAAAAGGGTAAAGAAATCAACCTTGAGCAGCTGATGGTTGACTCCAAGCGTTATCTCGAAAATAAAGGCCTTTTTTTTCGTTGGCAACGCGTACCAAATCTCTTATCTCTTCAACTCTTACGGTTCGCACCAAAACAAAAACAAAAGTAGCAAAGTGACAAGTTTTGATATGAATTCACCCAAATTTGAAAGCATTCCGCAGAGGCAACCACACAAGCGAACCCCCCACCTTGTCATTTGACATGAGTGACATGTGTGTGGGGTCTGCGTGCCTGTGCATTAATCGTTATTTCTTTTTTTATCTTTTTTTATCTTCTTTTCTTCGCAACGTTTAGCATTTGTACTCATTAATGTTTCACGGCTTTCACGGAGGATCAAGTGACAGCAAATCTCTCAATATTTCAGCACCTTCCTCAGTATTCTTTTATGATTTTAGCAATGCATCCATCTGCTTGGTTTATGCTCTTTCACAGATTTTCACTTCTTCCAAATATCATTGGAACTTTCCAAGCACGCCTATAATGATGGATCGTACTTTCATCTTTTACAACATTTTCAGTTCTTCTCACAGGACCTAAATATTTTGCCAAGTGTTTACTTTCTTTCCATTTTACTTTTTCGTTTGGTGGAACAACGAAATACACTACCTGAGTTCTTCTGAAATAATACAGGGTGTCCCCCAAAATTTGACATCGTTTTAAAAGCAATTATCTTTCAAAACTACTAAGTCTAGATCAATGAAATTGAACAGTTTAGGTGTTGAACATCATAAGTTTATTATGGGACTGATTTCATAAGTCTTCAATATGTGCACCGACTGTGACACGGCACACGTCAAGTCGTTAGTTAAGCTCTTGCCAGACACGCTGTAGCATGTCTCCGGTAACATTATCCAGTGAGGAAATGATTCTCTGCTTTAGTTCATCAATGCTAGAAGGAAGAGGGAGGACATAGACCAGTCCCTTCACATATCCCCATAAAAAGAAATCACACGGGGACAAGTCCGGTGACCGCGGCAGCCATTTCAACAGAAAACTGTCTTCATCTCTACCACGCCCGATCCATCTCTCTGGCAGATTCTCATTGAGTACTGTCCTCTTCTATTAAATATCATATCTTGATCTGTTTCTATAAATTCTGTGAAAATTAGAGGTTATTTCAACAAGAATTGCCAAAATTATTGGCCTGCGAAATGATGTCAAATTTTTGGGGAGTGGGTGTAAAAAACATATTTGGATCTTAAAAACAAATATTTTGAAAGTACATAGAAACGGATAGCACAAACCGAGGTCAAGCCATGTGCACAACTAAAAAAGCAGAGAAAAATGAGTTTGTTATTTATACTGATAATTCTCTAGGAATCATTTTTCTCTTCTTTTTTAGTCATCGGGTACATGTTTTTTGTCCTCAATTGACTCTGAAGCGCGAGGAGTGATAACCAGTTAGCCACTATTTTATTATTTCGGATTTAGTTATATTTTGAGTGTCCACTTGACAGTGGGCACTTTTTTTTCTTTTCCTTACCTTTTTCTCCACCCCACCCCCTTTTTGTTTTTTGTTTTCTTTTTTCTTTTTTATATATACTTTTAAAATATCCTGCTTATTTTTTTTTTTCGGTGGACACGCGACCGAGTAGTAAAAACGTTAGCGTCCCTACCATGAGGCCCGGGTTAAAATCTCACTATAGTCGATTTGTGTTATACCTGACGTACCTATTTTATTATTAATAGACTCTCCCACACATAATAAGTAGTAGCAGTAGTCGCGGTCGCCAGTTTGGCTCAGTCGTGTTGAGCGAGTCAGTCGATATCGGACATTGAAGTACTAACCATCACAACTAGATTGCTGCGTCATTAACTCTTATTTCAAGTTCCTAACGGTTTGTCCGTCGAACCTAATTTAGGACGACTTATTGAAATACAAGCCTCCACTGTGAAAACTACTCTACAACAATTTGTCATAAGGTAACTTCTTCTTGATAAAATCGACAAAGGGGGACGATCCCCGTAGGCGGCACCGTTGGAATGTGCCCGAAACCCACTCCACCGGTTGACACAAGACTTGTGAGATGAAATTCGATTGACGAAACTGTTCAAAAGTTACAAATTATCAAGACTTTGACCGAGGGTGTGGGCGTAATGGACATGTTCACCTACCGGCCCTGCCAGGTGCTTTCTCTAGGAATTGTGACTAAGGTCCAGTCAGTTATGTGCCATGCGTGATACACGCTTACGCGATCATGTTTCTTTTGATACATGACTGACGAGGCAGATCTTTTCCCGCAGTAGACTGCCATTTCTTTCTGCAGTAGACCAGTTGCCCTCCAAGGCTATAGAACCCGGTCTGGGGGAGAAGAGGAGGATTCATACCTTTCCCAAGGGTATTAGCACGTAAGCGAATGTAATGAATTCGACTGGAATTCGAACTCGGCTCTCCGATTCCTCAATCCGAGCCGCTATCCATTATCCTAAGGTCCACTCTGCACAAATCACAGGTTGGCACTGTGGGTTTTGAACAAACACAAATGTACCTAAGCCACCCTAGAAGACGGACATACACGGAAGCGAGTATCTAGCGATTATTATTATTATTATAAATTTTAACATCAGCAACATTTGGCGGGGATAAGGTGACCAAAGTATCTAAAATTCTACATTACTCTCTTCGCGTCCTGGGTATGACGATAAACTACATCCGCGTCCATTGGTAAGACGATAAACTACGTCCAACAGGAAGGACTCTGATCAGGATGTTTTGAGAAGCGTGAAACCACCTCTTAATGGCTGGTGTTCCCAGGTTCACCATGACCCGGGGTGGTAGTTCCTATTACGGGCCCCAGCTATAGGCAAATAGTTAACCCCGAAACTGGGGTAAAAACACTATGAAATTGTAAAAATAAGTTTCAATACCAGAAATACATTGTAAAAAATTATCAGTAATAAATTTTTGAAGAAAAAAAATATTACCAGCAATACATTTTTGAAAAAAATACATTACCAGCAATACATTTTTTGAAAAAAATATAACCAGCTATACATTTTTGAAGGAAAAAATTATTACCAGAAATAGATTTTTGATAAAACAAAATATTACCAGCAATAAAAATTTTGTCGGCATTAAATAACCCAGGTTGATATTCCGTAAAACAAACCAAACCAAACATTACTCTCGAATTTGTATATTTCTCGTGTTTGAATAGTTGAAATTATTCCTAGGATTTCAATTTTTTCCAATATGTCTCCGAGACAGTTCGAAGCTCTCTAGTAATGATGAGTAGAGTCGTTATCTTTGCTGTTTCTAAATTTATTTCCTAACATCTCACTTCAATTTCAATCTGTGATCTGAAAGAATGGCTGTAAATCCACCAATAGATTTCCTTTGTTGTTTGCGTTGATAAAAGCCCAACATGTAAATTACAAATTGGAGATACCAAAATCAAACAAGTACAACAATTTAAATATTTATGAAGTGTTTTAACAGAGGGCAAAAATACGACACCGAAATCCGAAGACGCATTGGGGTAGCAAAAGATACCTTCCAAAAGCTAAGCAAAGTACTAAGAAACAGGAAATTTTCTTTAGGAACAAAGAAAAAAATTCTTAACTGTTATATAATACTCTTCTCCTATATGGTAGTGAAAGCTCAACAATCTCATCACAAATGAAGAAAAGGCTTGAAGAAATAGAAATGTGGTTCTACAGAAAGATATTAAGAATGCCATGGCCTGAACATATGAGCAACGAAGAAGTCTTAGAGAAAATGGAAACAAAAAAGAGACTTACACAAGTAAGAGAAAGCTGAAATTTCTACGGCGCATAACGAGGAAAAAGTGCTTGGAAAATTTGATAAATTATCGTCATTTTACATTTTTAGTTCAGCGCATGCGCGTTGTTTGTTTTTTTATTTTATCGACTTGCACGGCATTATAGGTCCAGTTGGACACCTTCCGTAAGAAAAAGTTCACCATGACGCAATTCACTCCGACAGAATTTGGAAACGGAATGCTGTACTGCTTGGCATTCGCACCGGAAGCACTAATACGAATACTTCAGAGTTTTTAGGTGTCAATCTAAGGACAATGCAGAGAATTCGGAAAGAGTTGAATGATATAGCCAGTTAACTTCCTGGTGTTTGGATTGGTCACTAGTGATGGCGACGTTATGCCACCATTCATCTTTACACAAGGCCTCAGACTCAACACAGAGGCCTACATAACGTGCCTTGAGGAGATAGAGCTGTCCCGGTCAAAAGGGTGGCTGCTGAAAGACCCCATGTCTTGTACCATGCCGCACAAGCCATGGCTGTCAAACAATTTCTGCAACCACATCACACCTTACATTTGGTAATCTAACTCCCCAGACTGCAACCCCCTTGATTATTATGTGTGGGGCGCAGTTGAGCGAGGTACCAACAAAACTCCTTGTAACATTAAAGATGAACCGAAGGCGAGGATAATGGCAGCATTCACCATCAGGAAATGTAAAGGCAGAGAATACTGTCCTCAGGAATCGTAGAGGCAGTGATTACTATCGCCAAGAATTGTAAACGCAAGGATCACTGTCGCCAAGAATTATAGACTCAAGGAACACTGTCTTCAGGAATCGTAGAGGCAGTGAACACTGTTGTCAGGAATTATAGAGGCAGTGATTACTATCGCCAAGAATTGTAAACGCAAGGATCACTGTCGCCAAGAATTATAGACTCAAGGAACACTGTCTTCAGGAATCGTAGAGGCAGTGAACACTGTTGTCAGAAATTATAGAGGCAGTGATTACTATCGCCAAGAATTGTAAACGCAAGGATCACTGTCGCCAAGAATTATAGACTCAAGGAACACTGTCTTCAGGAATCGTAGAGGCAGTGAACACTGTTGTCAAGAATTATAGAGGCAGTGATTACTATCGCCAAGAATTGTAAACGCCAGGATCACTGTCGCCAAGAATTATAGACTCAAGGAACACTGTCTTCAGGAATCGTAGAGGCAGTGAACGCTGTTGTCAGGAATTATAGAGGCAGTGATTACTATCGCCAAGAATTGTAAACGCAAGGATCACTGTCGCCAAGAATTATAGACTCAAGGAACACTGTCTTCAGGAATCGTAGAGGCAGTGAACACTGTTGTCAGGAATTATAGAGGCAGTGATTACTATCGCCAAGAATTGTAAACGCAAGGATCACTGTCGCCAAGAATTATAGACTCAAGGAACACTGTCTTCAGGAATCGTAGAGGCAGTGAACACTGTTGTCAGAAATTATAGAGGCAGCGATTACTATCGCCAAGAATTGTAAACGCAAGGATCACTGTCGCCAAGAATTATAGACTCAAGGAACACTGTCTTCAGGAATCGTAGAGGCAGTGAACACTGTTGTCAAGAATTATAGAGGCAGTGATTACTATCGCCAAGAATTGTAAACGCAAGGATCACTGTCGCCAAGAATTATAGACTCAAGGAACACTGTCTTCAGGAATCGTAGAGGCAGTGAACGCTGTTGTCAGGAATTATAGAGGCAGTGATTACTATCGCCAAGAATTGTAAATGCAAGGATCACTGTCGCCAAGAATTATAGACTCAAGGAACACTGTCTTCAGGAATCGTAGAGGCAGTGAACACTGTTGTCAGGAATTATAGAGGCAGTGATTACTATCGCCAAGAATTGTAAACGCAAGGATCACTGTCGCCAAGAATTGTAAACGCAAGGATCACTGTCGCCAAGAATTATAGACTCAAGGAACACTGTCTTCAGGAATCGTAGAGGCAGTGAACACTGTTGTCAGGAATTATAGAGGCAGTGATTACTATCGCCAAGAATTGTAAACGCAAGGATCACTGTCGCCAAGAATTATAGACTCAAGGAACACTGTCTTCAGGAATCGTAGAGGCAGTGAACACTGTTGTCAGGAATTATAGAGGCAGTGATTACTATCGCCAAGAATTGTAAACGCAAGGATCACTGTCGCCAAGAATTGTAAACGCAAGGATCACTGTCGCCAAGAATTATAGACTCAAGGAACACTGTCTTCAGGAATCGTAGAGGCAGTGAACACTGTTGTCAGGAATTATAGAGGCAGTGATTACTATCGCCAAGAATTGTAAACGCAAGGATCACTGTCGCCAAGAATTATAGACTCAAGGAACACTGTCTTCAGGAATCGTAGAGGCAGTGAACACTGTTGTCAGAAATTATAGAGGCAGTGATTACTATCGCCAAGAATTGTAAACGCAAGGATCACTGTCGCCAAGGATTATAGACTCAAGGAACACTGTCTTCAGGAATCGTGGAGGCAGTGAACGCTGTTTCAGAAATCGTAAATACTGAAAAAAAGAATTAAAATTTATGTTGCGCATTTTTGTTTATTAATTTGTAGAACTCACATCACGAGAAAAAACATCGGATTTAATCCAAATTAATCGGATGATTCCTATCGGATATTATCTTCGTAAAACCAAAAAGAAAGCCATTTCAATTTTTTAATAATTTTTCAAAAATAAATGAAATTTTAACACGAATGTCGATTGTTATTAAATACGTGAAATGTTTGATTATTCTCTGTTGCTTAATCAAGGGGATTTTCCTGATGAAATGCTGAGAAATTTTTAAGTATATACTTTCCTGGTGTTAATTTTTTACTTGATCAACATCGGAGATTTCTTTTCCAATCTAAAAGTCGTCACCATTTTTCTTGAATTTAATTGGAGTGTCAGTTGATATTTCCAGGGCACATAATGAGAAATTTGATACTCGGAGGACAAATCGAAGTCATACCCTAGCTGGCGAGTTAGAGTGGGCGGATAGTGAGACAAGATTTGTGAGAGATGGCGAAATGACAAAAATTATTGAGAGCTACAAAAGACAGAAAGTTGTGGAGAGCCATGATCACGAACGTGCTGAAGGAACACGGCATAGAGAAGAAGAAGGGGCGAGCGGTTTGATATCAGTTTCTTCTAATAGTTTTTTTTTTATTTTGTTTATCGTTGATAAAGATATACGCTTTACTGTATAACATCTCCATTTCCCTCTCTCTCTCTTTCTCTCTCTCTTTCTCTCTCTCTCTCTCTCTCTCTCTCTCTCTCTCTCTCTCTCTCTCTCTTCTCTGTTTATTTATCTTTATTTATTTGATGTATTTGTTCATCTAATTTCATGTCATCCGTCCTCTCCTCGGCTCTGGGATCGGCCGCTTCTGTGCTGGTCCGCATGTCTTTTCTTGTCTATACACAGCATTTTGTATATTCTACTGAAAGTAATGGTGAGTCAATTCAATGAATTCTGAAGAGACGAAAAAAAAAACCTGACAAAGCCAAAAAGAAAGGATATGAAAAAAGAAGCAAAAAAAAAGTAAGCTAAAGTTCCGTTTATGTTTTTAATTAAGTCCTTTGTCGCATTCTTTCATACGAAAACCGCCTTCTGATTAATATAAGAAATTACTTATTTTGTTTCCTCTAATCTATTTATATATTACCACAATCTCTTGTATAAGATATGTTTTACCTATTACAGTGTAATCTTTTGTACATTTTTGTAAGTGGGGGCTTCTTCTTAGCATATATCGGTGTACGCGTCTGGATGTGTTTTTATCGAAGAAAATCGAGACCAGTACGGCGTTATCCTAGACACGGAAGAATATGGCAGCTAATCGATATTCGATGATGATTTAATATAATTATAAAACAAGACAGCAATTAACACGTGCATGACTTATTATCTGAATGTCTTATTCGAAAGTGACTATTTCTTTAGAGCCTACTTATTTTATTAATTAAATCCTTAACTACTTTTTCTTTCACTAACGAGCCCCGATTAGAGAATAGTCGGATAAAAAGTGAAAGATCTTGAGAGTGCGAAGATAGATAGATAGATAGATAGATAGATAGATAGTGTTGTAGCATACCTACGGACGATAATGGGTATGTCCCCATTTACATAAATACAGTAGTAAATACTGTATGTTGGTCTGTAGTTGGAGTTTCGTCTCCAGCTATGCTGGTCAAGCTCTGTTCGTCCGGGAAGAGAGGATCCCCAGAAGAGGAAGGGCTGAGTCTTGTCTCAGGAAACAGCTACCCGACCCCGTTTTATACGGAGTCTACGGGGAATTTTTGGCCGAGCCTATGAGCTCTGATACCCCACATTAAATTCGGCCTTGTGCCACATCTGATCACGTGGGGTGGTTGGTAAATATCCTACAATTGGAGATTCGTTGTGGAATTCACTTAACTACTTCTTCTACCCGGCGCTGGCGAATCTTATATGTGTTGTTCGTGTCCTAAGTATTATCGTTTATTACCAACTTTCGTTTTATTATTCTATTCAGTAATGTTCCCTACGTTACAACAGATAGATAGATGAACAGAATGAGATAGATAGATAGATAGATAGATAGATAGATATTTCTGAAAGGGTTGTGCCCCATGTATGACTTTCATATGAAAGTCTCGACCTAAATACAAGACTCGAGTTTTTAGGTCAATTTTTTGCATTTGTAGCAACTTACAACATTGGGCGAAACTGCAAAATTAAAAGAATTGCTTGTAATGCATAAATATTAATAGAAAATAATATTAATAGAACTCATAGAATAATTTATTCAATATGGCTTCAATTATTTTCAATTACATCCCTCAACACGACCTTGAAAATTTGCGCAAGCCTTAACCGCAATGTACTTGGACATCTTGGCTCACTCCTTTGTGATAGCAGCCTTAAGGGGACTGGTATTGAGCTGATAGGCCCTCTTGGCTTCCTGATCCAAAACGCACCATACGATGTAGTCTAGAGATTCAGGTTCAAGCTAGAATAGATCCATTGGCCAAAAATCAACAAAGTTAATTTTGCAGAACTTCTGCCCCTTCTTTACTGTTTGGCCCGGAGTCCTGATCTGTCCACACATAGCTATCCTCTGGATAATTGTATTTTAGTCGTGGCCTTATTGTATGCATCAACACCCACATTTTCTTAAAGAGTATAGAAGAATGGGGCATCTTTTTCCATTCAGATATTACGACAGCCAAGACCAAGACTTTTGCCACTTTTCGGGTCCTGAAATACTGAAGTTGGTAAATTAATCAGATTGAGAAATTTTCAGTACACCCTCATATTTATATATATATATATATATATATATATATATATATATGCTCCTGAAAAAATACATATATACACACACATTATATATATATAGCTCCTGAACAATATATATATATATATGCTCCTGAAAAATTTATTTCGGTTGAACTCTCTAGGGAGGAAGTGTGAGTTTGTAAACAGTGACTATTATTGCTAATAATGCAAGACTCTTCGGTAAAGAGAATCACGTTCTCTCAATCACTGTGTGTTTATCCAAAAATAAATCCGCTTAAATTCGCCTTCATCCGTGCCATGCGCCAGCGACTTAGGGTTAGAATCTCCGAGTGATGCCAATTTAGCCGGGTTTCGATCCTAGTTAGAGGCAACCTGGCGTGTAGCCACACTGATGAGCTATGATACAGTGAAACAGTCTATCTGTGGATGACAATATATATATATATATATATATATATACGAGGACTGTTTGAAAAGTAACGGGACTGGTATCACAAAAAATTTATTTCAATCCCAAACAGCATGGTTTCCCCTTCAAAGTAATCCCCTTCGCGTCTAATAGACTCACCCATCCATCTCCCCCACGCTTCTGTGCATTGCTGGAAGGATTCTTCTCGGATGCCCTTCAACTCCGTCGTTGCGGCCCTCTTGATGGCCTCAATGCCTTCAAGTCTGGTCCACTTGATGATCCTCTGGAGTTTGAAGAAAGGGAAAAAGTCACACCGAGCCAAATCACGTAAATAGGGAGCTTGTCCCTGTACGGCGATGTTCTTCTCAACCAGGAACTGTCAGATATTCATGCAACTACAACTCTCATCTTTTCTCGCGTACTGAGTGAAGCAAACTCCACAGGATCTCTTTGGAGACTTTCTGATTGATCGTCTGGCTTTGTAGCAAGAATTCGCTGTGGACGATGCCTCTCACAATGAAGAACGTGACCACTCTCGTTAGTTTTCATACCTCTCTCTCTCTCTCTCTCTCTCTCTCTCTCTCTCTCGCTCTCTCTCGCTCTCTTTTTTTCTCTTTATATACATAAATAAATTAATGAATTAACAATTAGCGAGAAGACGACTAGATTTTATTGTAAAAAAGGGTGTTTCCCGCTTCAAAATCATGCAGTAAGGATTTTTGCCTCTTGCCGAAGATACGCGGTCCGAAACTGGTAAAAAGTAGTGAAACGCTTGAAATTTTCTCTCTCTCTCTCTCTCTCTCTCTCTCTCTCTCTCTCTCTCTCTTTAACAGATAATCGATAAAATTTCCCTATTAAGGTTAATAAAAGCAGCCAATACAGACCATGCGCGTTGTGTTACTTAATAACTCCATTCTCCTGGTGAAAAAAGCGTCTAATTTAATTTTCGGCAAGGGTAGAGACAGTCCAAGAGTATATTGGTCTAACGCGGGCTGTGAAAACCTATGACGTAACCGACTCGGCTCACTACAGATCAACAATAGTGGTCACCAAACACAATCACAGGCCACATGCCCGACCACATATGATGTCGTGACTATGCAACACATCGTCTGTTTGAAACAATTGGAACTCTTAAGAATTTGATTGAATTCTTGTCCCTGTTGATAATGGGGAATACAGCTTTCTCTTATTTTGATGGTTCGTAAAGTGGTTTGCCTGAGTACTACCTTAATTTTATACTTCTTTATTAACCATTTAAGTTTGCCAGTCTTTCCCCTGCATTCTGCTTTGGTTCTTGTCTATAACCTTCATTAACCCCGGCTAATACCAGTGACCTTACAATCAGACATGGATAACGAAATCATCAAGATCGTACGAACCTCATATCCAGGGTTGACCAAACTTGCTTAATGTAATAGCCACATGCGAGAGTTCAAATGTTTGAGAACCGCAAGACATGAACAACATTTATGCACATACGCTTTTGTTAAATACACATTAACATTAAACTTATGTCGGTGCCTCCAAACAAGCGATACCTAAAGTTTAAAATGCGTTTTAAAAAATTAAAAATCTTTATTGAAGCTTTAATTTTTGCCTTAATTCCAAGATAAGAGATCAAATTTAAGATTCCAAATAGGCAAAATACCGAATTTAAACTTGGAATCTTTTTTGTACCTATTAGTAAAATCGATAAACTCCTCCATATTGACAGATTTGTGAACACAACAATTCTCTTTATTAAAATATTTTTTTAAAATAAAATATACTTTTCTGAAACATTATTTGAAAAAATTTAGCTTATTTAAAGTTTAATTAAAATCTTAATTGAAACAAATATTACTCACTTTTAGTTTAAAATATCGCAGAAAGCATCTTTTTTAAGATGGAGTAGGTGTTTTTTAACACGATGACGGATGTATTGTATTGACAGCTTGATGTTTGAGAAATTTAACTAAGGCGGACAATAACTAGAAAAATTATATGATGAATAAAGCGTGAACGCCATTTTATATAATTATTTAACTACCCAGTAATCTCAAAAATTTAGAATATTTTAAGCAGTCTAATATTTTATTGTCTTTTAGACACTTTGGCTTTATAGCCTTACTCACAAAGGGGCTTACTGAGAAAATTACAAATAAATTTTAAATTTACTATAGGTACCTCTCTTATTTTCTGATAATGTCGTCTGTAAAAGTCAACACGTTTATACACACATAAAAAAAACAAAATTCTTTTTAAAATGCCGTGAATTGGAGTGAGCTTTTCCATTTATAGTTAACATATATTTTTTTAATTTAATAACAACATCACTTGGCCGCTACAAATTAATATAGAATTTTAAAAGATTTAAAAATTTATAAATTATTCTAATTAAAATTTTTTTAAAAAATGAAAACAATTTTTGTAAATATTCATTATTCATCGAATGTTTTTTTTCGTAAGATAATAGTGTCCATAATATATTTTATTCATAAAATCAATTAAAAGATTTTTTGATTAAATAACGTCTTAGTTTTATTGCGTTTTTTATTTTAAGATTCAGAGAATATTTTCTATAACTGGGGTCCTGTTTGACCAAAACAACAGTTGATTTAAATTCTCCAAGAGATTGTCCCTATTAACAAATATGAAAGTTAAGCGATACAAAAAAATAATTTCTCGAAATTTCGTAATGAGTGGAGTTGGTTAAAGATGTACAAAATATATATATTTTTTACGAGATTTTTTAAAAAAAGAAAACGTTTCAAAAATAAGTGAGTAGGTTGTTAGTCTACTGCACATCCCCCAACCTGGAGATCGCCCGGAACCACGTCCGTTGGAGAGGTGTTCTTGCGGCACTGTGTTCCCCAAGGAATCAAGAGGCATAATATATATTATATTTTGTGCAGTTTTCATTATGTGTCTTCTTTTTTAACGAATTTTTAAAATTACCTATTATGATGAAAAATATAAAAAATAAAAAGAATTTTAGCTAAGAACAAAGATATCTATATTCTGTATAATAAATGAGTGTTAATATTTTTAAACTATTGCTAATTTCATTAAATAACCTCAAACAACTAATCCGTTCTACTTGACTCTTTCAAATGCTTCTATCATCATAACATTATTGTCATAAGATCAATCCAACATCAAACAATTTATTTTTTCTTTCTTTAGTACTACTTTTCGAGGATGTTCATGCATCTGATTTATTTTAATAATTCTCAGATAGGTCTATTTTCGTTAGAGAAATTGGTCTCTTTCCCTTTCACTATCACTGATTTATTTCTTTTAATGAGTTTATCCAATGGCAGCTATCTGAAATTATATAACGACTTTCATTTGCGATATAATTGACGCCTTTGTGAGTTGCAATAAGTATACAAAGGGAAACTACTCTGTAACCAATGTAAGGGAGATAATCGAATTTTTTAACACCTGCATATGAAATTTTACTTTCATGACATTTTTTTCCCTTATGTTTTCTCTTTTGCTTCTTTTTTTTTCTCAAATTAAACTTAAACTGAGAAACTTTTACGTATTTGACGTTACGGTAGAGCGATAGTTTGCAAGCTAAGTTTCATTGGGAGCTCGATTTTTTTGTAGCCTTATGACGACAAACCTAATCAAAATGAACGTCTAATATACATAATAGGCAAGCCAGTTGAAATATATATATATATATATATATATATATATATATATATATATATATATATATATACTTAGATATGTGATCAGAGGAACCAGGGAAAAATCACATTCCTGTGGAAATAGAATATAATCTATGGACCCTTAAGTTTGTCTGTATTTTTAATTTAATTATATATATATATATATATATATATATATATGGGGGACATTTTCTACAACCCCACAACATAGTGGACTCTTTTGGTGATGTAGTAGGAATATAATTTTATGCTATATTAACTCGCTAATTCCCAATTTGGTATTTGTAAAAAATAAAAATAAAAAATTCGGTATTTATTTATAGGTTTATAAAAATCTATTAGTAATTATAGGTTTCCCCCTATAACTCATTAATATTCAGCGTTCCAAAAATGGGACGGTCTCCCTTCGTGGTTTAAATCTCATTTAAATTTCACCATAATCTTTATCTGGTGAATAGAATGCGGGTGTTCCCATGGCTCTATCCATTGACGTATTTACCTTCGTCAACGACCTTCCTGGTGTTATCAGTTTCTAACTAGGTATTTATGATGATGACACATCTATTTACTCCTGTTGATAAGATGTCCGATAGGTTCTTCAAAGTAAAACTGTCAGCTGCTGTCGATAATCACTTCCAATCAGTTGTTAATTGGGGTAAGAAATGGCTTGTAAATTTCAAAGACACCAAAACGAAACCTTTAATAATCATATAGTACCATTTGTTCTCTCCATCAGCATGGCTGATGCTAACCTCCAGATGAGAACACCTCATTGCACCTTCTTCGTCTCACCTTTCCTACTGATATGAAGTGATGTAATTATATTGAATCAATTGCTAAATCTGAGAAGTTTGGTTCACTGTACCGTGCCAGACAATTTTTATCATCAGAATCCATCTTATGCATTTATAAATCTGCCATTCGTATATATATATATATATATATATATATATATATATATATATATATATATATATGTATTATAAATTAATTGATTTAAAATATTTTTTCTCTACACAGTTCTAACCATGTTTCAAAATAAAAATATCTATAAGAACACCGGATTATATATCTTACTGTTCTTTCTTTATTTTATTATATATATATATATATATATATATATATATATATATATATATATATATATCCGGAAGACCAGACCAGGTATGACAGCAATATTCAATGCACGTACGAATGGTAGATTTATATTTATTATATATATATATATATATATATATATATACCGGACAATAGCTGACCATTCTAGCCCTGTCTTTCGCATTTTATAGCAATATGATATTTTTTAAATACAGCACAACGGTAAAATTCTGAAATGAAGCCATTATTTTTTATGGTGTGAGACACTTTTTTATTGTCGAGAAAAAATCTAACCGTGTGAAACGTTAAACGAGAAATAATTGAATGAGGCAACAAATGCAAAAATAATCGCTAAAAGAGGGAAACAAATAATTAAAAACATTTAACATGTTTTCTTTTTTAATTTTTTTTACTTTAATTGTGCTATGTACAACCTGCAAATCTACAAATCTACCATTTGTCCCTGCATTGAATACTCTTGCCGCATATGGTCTACTGCCCCCGCTGTTCATCTCGAGGTCCTAGACAAAATCCAGAAACGGGTATGCAACGTGATAGGTGTTGATCTGGCATCTCGTCTAAAGTCACTTTCTTAAAGACGTGCTGTGGCTTCCCTCTGTCTTTTCTACAAATATTTTCATGGCAACTGCTCTGACGAGCTACTTTCACTGGCACCCAAACTGCATGAATTTAAGCGTGCAACTAGGTTGACATCTTGGTTCTACTCTTTCACTGTCGAAACAGTTAAATGTAACCGCCTTTTCTACTCCAACATCTTCTCTCGCACTTCCCGACAGTGGAACTCCCTTCCTCCTACTTGCTACTTCCTTGATAGCTATAATTTTCAAATATTCAAATGTAATGTCAATCGAAATCTTCTGATGCCTTGATTCTGATCTCCATCCGTCTCTATATCCTTTCCTGAAATACCCCTCTTTACTCTTGCTCTCACTCTCTGTAACCCCTTGCGTGCTAGTCGCATAGTATTGGATGAAATGCTTTAAAAAAAATGAATGATTAGAAAAAATAGTAAAAATACACAAAACGAAATGAACTTTAGGATTCGAAACGCCTCTCCTGCAAATTCGAACGTACGTTCTCTCCCTTCAAATTATTACGTTAAAGTTTAAATTAACAAAAGTCAAACCAATGTAAAAATAAATTAGCAAATATAAAATATAAAATATTTATAAGGAAAATAATATAAAAATATAATAATTCGTAATATTATATACAATAATTTAATAATAGAATTAAATGTTATTATATTTTATTATTATATTATAATATTGTACATATGTACAATATTTGTAAAATAAGCCCACCAGATGATGCTTGTTAAAAAATGACCAATTAAACGAAAGAATAAACGAATAGAGATTATAATCAATCAATAAATAAAATGTGTATTCTAATATATAGAAAATAAATAGTAAATATAGTATAATAAAAAAAGAACAATTTGATATATGTGTGTATATATATATTTATACATTCTTTTTATAGATACAAATATTTAAGTAAATTCTCTGTTTATAATAAACATTTACCGGTCTGAATGTCCGAGAAATTCTCATAGAAAATATTCGTTCTCCGACAGGAATCGAACCTATATCCTATACGGAAACGTCATATAGACTGACGGGTCTTAACCGTTTCGTCCACAGAGGAGCGTTCGGTTAGCAAGGTCGATTTTACTGTCTTTAAACTACAATCTTCCATGATTCTCTCACTTATGTTCATATCTACTCATGGCGTATCCAAATGTAAACAAATGACGTCACATATTATGAAATGGACAAAGTCCGACAATCATTTTACGACATTTTTATAGAAAGAATGCATAAACATAAAAATATGTCATTTTTTACGTAATGCTTAATATTCTGTTCTTTCTCGTAGTAGATTTCTAGGTTTATCGATATTAAAAACTTTAATTCGAAACATGAAAAGTCTTTACGAGCGAGTGCCTCAAAGTTCTCAACCTGACCCAGAAAGTATTTTTAAAAATCTGTTTCCTCATTTTGTTCAGATGTTGGGAAGTAAGTTGTTTGGAAATCTTTTCTTCGCTTATATCTATCATTATCGTCCATGGCTTTCCCCTGTTCTCACGTATTGCACTTGACAAAGGCAGCAGAATGAATCGGCCGAAACATTGAACAACAGCAACTATAGAATGAATAGAATTGTTCATCCAAATAATGTTAAATATGTTAACAACTTTTTCTCGAACTTATAATGTTCACAGCAGCAAGCATACAAAAAAGAATTGAGCCTCCGAACAATGTTTTACATGTTACTGACTCTTTAAGAAAGTTCATTAATATAGTGCCTTGTGGTCACTACTTGTAACTCGCTAAAAGCAATGGAAACCAAAAATATCAAATATAAATCAATAAGAAATAAACATTTTTCTGTTTAAAATAAAAGCAATATATTCTCACAAAAAATATTTTTGTGAACAGTGTGTAAATGTATGTGTGGGTGTGTGTGGGAGTGCTTGTAAGTACTTGACGGTTGTAGCAAAATTACGTACATGCTGGACAGCAGCTGTTCAGGAAACAAAAAAAAGATTTTTTGAAAATGCGATGCTTTTTATACTGATACTACGTGGCCTAGTCACAGGGCTATATGCGTAAGACAGGTAATACACTTCTACCACATATGTTCCAGTTTATTTTATTTCATTAAACAGAAACATGTACATTTATTTCATTGCTCTTGGTTTTAATTCTCGCACAAGGACTGAATGCCATTACTGCAAGTAAATAAACAATCTATCTTTATAATGTACTGGGTGAAAATAAATGAAGGTAAGTTTTAGAACCATTATAATGAAAACTAAGTAACTGCGAAAACAACAACGTATATTTCGAAACAAATGAGGTATGAAATGGACTTTCAATCGTTCCTCCATTTTGTTGTGTAACCGAGGTTGGACGCTTGATCAAATTATTGACAGACTATCCATAACTTGAGGTGTGCACTCAGTTTTTAACGAATGTCTCACACTTGAAGAAATAGCATGCAGTGTCTTTGTGGTTTCAAACTTTTCTATCAGACGAGTAATTGTTGATAATGCAAAAGGATTCCTTGTTTTATAAGCTGTTGTCGTTAGTGCTGCACTCAAACAATACAGCTTCACACGGCCCAAAAGTCTAAACTCAGTTTTGAAATATTTTCCAGAGGATGGCTTGTCAAAACAAACCCCGGTTTATATACATTTAAAGTGTTACGAATAAATCACGTCTCATTACCTGATTGGTCAATTTTTAAAAAGAACATTAAAACTTGCGCACATTTCAGTATCTATGTATATTTCTGAGATAAGGTATTATGTACATTATTTACATTATTCGGACTATTCTCCTCATCTTTATCGCCATATTTATTACAAAATTTCGGCCAACGATACATGGCACAGTGGATAAAGGCATTAGTTAGATCCAGTGACACGACCCAAACAGTGTGAGTTCAATACCCGCTTAAAGCAGTGGAGAACTTCCAGAGGGAAATTAACAGGAGATAACTGATAACTGACATCCTTTAAACATAGCTCGTGGAACTAGAACATTCTACCCCAGTTAGCAAAATAAAGGGCTCAGTTCGACATTCCAACCAACTGAAGAAGGCTGGAGCGTACAATGGACGAAACGTTGTAATAAATATGGCGACAAAGATGAGGACAATAGTCCGAATAATGTAAATAATTGCGCCCATTTATTTTCACCCTATCCATATGTCTTAAAACGTTCTAACACCTCCCTATTACTTCCGATTAGTATTTTATTATGTAAGTGTCATCTTAGGGCTTGTGCTTATGTTGTGCTGCTGTGTTCTTGAAAATTGAGCAGGTTTAAGTCCGCTCATTATCCGGAAACAAATCCCAATTCTAGATGTTCAAGCTCCAGATGAAGGGCAGATTTTCAATCCCGAGATAATCCTGATTCCAAAAAGGTATAATTTGTCTATGTTGAGCAATTGTGGCCAGAGTTAAAGGGGCGCCAGGCATACACACACGGACAGACAGAATTTGCAGTTTATTTATTTAGATTTCCTTCAATCACAATATGATAAATGACAGACAATCGTCACCAGTTATGTTGTCAATTGAAAGAACATTTGCCCGGATTGTGATGTATGATATCTTTATTGATGCTTTTACTGATGAAAAAAAAACTCTTTTGGAAACCTTTCTTTGATAATGAAGCCATGAAGTTACCGAGACGGCATGTAGTGACGATCTTTTATATGTTAATTCTCAGCCTTTATAGCATTGTACAATACAGGCTACATCGATGTAATAAATGTTTAGAGATAGAATAATACAATAAGATATTACTTTTTACTTGTTTGTACCTGATTTGCGTCAATTTAGTTCATATTAAAATGTGATTTTTTAACAACTTTCCGAAATAAATTGGAATAGATTTAATTACACGTTATCTACTTCTTCGGACATTTTGTCATAGTGTTTAAGACAGCACGCACAGGGTTCCTATGTAGCAAAAGTCCGGTTTTTGTAGATTCTACGGTCAGATCCTCATAGGTAGGTTTCAAAAATAACTTAGTCATTGCAGATTCCAGGTTAGTTATTCTGTTTTGTTTTTATTGATTCATTTTCAATCAGCCAGAAAATATTTTTAGATTGTAAATTTTTTTTTTGGTGGGGGGAGATAATAACGTTTTAGTGATACATGTCTTACTATTTGACCCGTGGCTGGGAGGCGAAGATTCATACCTTTCCCGAGAGTATTTGCGCGTAATTAAATATAACGAACCCAACTGGAATTAGAACTCGGCTCTCCAACTAACAATTCCGAGCCATTATCGATTACACTACATCCAACCTGATATTTCCAAGCGGTCACCCATCTAGGTACTGATCAGGATCGACGTTGCTTAACTTCGTACGGAAACCGGTGTTTCAACGCGATACAGCCTTAAGAAAATAGTTTTAGATTTTGGGATGGCGAGATAATAAAGATTAAGCTATAGATTTTTGTTCAAAGTTTTGAGAGAAATGCATTTAGTGAGGGGTACACAGCAAACATTTCGGGCAAATGGGGGTCATATTTTGGCTTACACTGTAGTGTTCAAATTCATACATAATTTGTCAAAATCGATGTTTGTTGTAGAGACATTTATAAGAAGTCAAGTGTAGAGAGTTCTTTACCGAGTGTGGAATTGCCAATTGGATGCAAACACAAGATATTCGCATGATACTATCAACAGAATATTGTTAGAGTTGTTGCTTTGATCCTCACCGAGTGGCCTCTGTTGTGGCTCGGTGTCTGAACAAACTTAGCTTAGGAAAAATATATACATTCTGTCATTATTAATGTATTCTAACACGCTGAATGTTTGTCAGAAAAACATGCGAAGTGAGGTAATAGTATCTTATATTCTGTCCGTCACACTGAGAAAGAGAATTATAGATAAGTCACGGATGTCTCTTGGAATGTATTTTCATAGGTGACCTGCGCTGCAAATGAGACATTCAAAATCAAGGGCAAATACTACTTGTTTCGATATAGATTTGTGAGAAAGAAAGGAAGAATTTATAAGCATGTGATATTAATTGACGTACAAGTAATAAGGCAAGTCTGGCATGAGGCCACTACAACTGAGCATCCAGTGAGCTTTATGAGTTGCATGTGAGAATAAAATATCAGCTATAATAATACTGGCGATTTTAAGCTCTGATGACTTTTCTCTTTAAAAATATAAAATAATGGATTAACGAACCACATAACCACATTAATATAGCCATTTGAATATATATATATATATATATATATATATATATATATATATATATATATATATATATATATATTAAAATGTATATAAGGGAGAGATTATAGTTGTTCCAACGATAGAAAAGTGTATATTATAAAGAGAAAAGAGAAGCTACAAATGTTTTTGGTTATAATGTAGATTTTTTTTATATAATACTTTATTTTCCATATTTTTTGCTACACGGGTTTCCGGTTATTGGGACCTTCATCAGGCAAATAACGGTTATTTCCACATATTATTTAAAGGAATTAATTTTATCTTATGTTTAACCATTGTCTTTTGTGTGTAGTAGAAATCCAAATTCTTTTTGGACTAGCGGAAAAAATCTTTCTTTGCTTAAGAAGTAATAAAACAATTAGAATTTGTCAGAGAAGTGGGAAGGAATGAGGTCTTTATTTTTATCTAATTTATGTACTCTGTATCTTTTTAAACCTTTCTCCATTTTTATGTATTGCTAGTATGTATATACATATTACTTCTCCATACATATATATTATTTGATTAGAAGGAAATAGTATATATACATACACACTTTGTATGGTGTGTATGGTTCGTGTGTGTATGTGTGTGTGTGTGTGTGTGTGTGTGTATAGTGCGCGTGCCCGGTCCGTCTAATGTGTTTGTTTTTGTCAGTATGTGCGTATATATTTGTTCTCCATACATATATATTATATTATTATAAAGTAAGTCCATGTATCTTGTATGGTGCGGGGTGGGGGGGGCGACTAATGCGTTTTACCACTATGTGTGCATGAGGTATGATTATGTGTGGGGGTTATGATTTTTTTAGTGCTGGTTTAAATTTGTCTATGATGTTTTAAACGTCATAGAGAAATTTAAACCAACACTCAAAAACAAATTATAAACCCAACATAAACACATCATACATATAGTATATATATATATATATATATATATATATATATATATATATATATATATATATATATATATACTATGTGTGTATGATGAGCATTGAGCATTGAAGTCAACACTTAGAGGCGACAGGCTGTTTCATGCTAGACGCAATCGTCAGGCCCCGAGTGTTGTTTTTTTTTCTCGGCTATTTATATATATGAGTCAGTGGTGCATTCTGGGTAGTCTATTTTGGCGGTTATTTTGCCGGAAGTCGTTTATTTATTTATTTATTTATTTATTTGGGTTAGATTATTTACTTGTTTTTATTTATTTTTATTTTTTATTTTTTTATTTTATTTTTATTTCTTATCTTATATATTTATTTTTATTTTAATCGGTGTTTTATTAACTTTGTTAAATTTGTTTGTATCGCTTATTTAATAGTTTTGTTTTGGTTCAGGAAGATAATTAAAGATAAGAAATAAAAATAAGAATAAAAATAAATAAAAACAAGCAAAATAATCTAACCTAAAAATATATATATATATATATATATATATATATATATATATATATATATATATATATATATTGCCACCCTGTATATATTTTCTGAAAGGTAATATATTGAGCCTTCCTATGATTCTTGTATGGATTGTGAATCTTAAATATTTCAACGTTAAAAGTGAAAATAGAAGAAAATAAACTACATTTTCGTAGTTTGTTGCTCTTTTCTTTCTGAAAAGGAAATACACCCTTGTGCAAATTAATTGAAACAAGACCAAGAATTCCCTTATTATTTATTTTTTTCTGTATTTTTTTCCAATGAAACATAAGTGCATATGTTAGTACTTTGTATGTCCATTCCACGAAGTCTTTCCTTGCAGATTGACCACAGATTCTCGATTGGATTTAAATAAGGAGAATGTCCGAAACGTTGTAATAAATATGGCGACAAAGATGAGGACAATAGTTCGAATAATGGAAATAATGTATATTACAAGCTGTTTCGCAAAATCAGACATGGAATTCAGACAAGTACTGTTCCCAATCAGACAGATTGAAGGCAGCAATTGATGGAACTGGCCAATCGGAAAGGTTTCGTCTCTGCAGCGTAACAAAGCCAAACCTCAAGTTTCTCTGCGGACCCGGCAAAAATTGATGCCATCTTGGCTTTGATGTCCTACTATCCGCCATACACACCTGACCTTGGGACTTCGGATAAACAATTATTTCTAAACCTACAAACTTCTCTTAATTAAAAGAAATCCAATTCACTTCTTTATGTGCCACGTCCCCTCAGAATGTAAATGATCATTCTAAGCTGAGTGGTATAAATAATCGAGAGCTTTCTTGTTTTGAGTATGTTCAACAATGATTTGAACCGGGATCAGCAGATTTGGGAATCTGTTTAATATGGCCATCAGCTCACTGAGTATTTGAAGGAAACGAATAAGTGGACGGAAATCAAATTTAGTCACACAGTCTAAATTATTATTATTATTATTATTATTATTATTATTATTATTATTATTCGTCATCGCTTTCATTCTTCTTTCTCCTCTTTACTATAATTTTTAGTTTCGTCTCCTTCTTTTTGATCCCCTAGTTTTTTTTCTTTGCTTCTTACCCTTTTTTTATTTTCTCCTTTTCCGCCACCTAACTCATTCTTGTTCTTTTTTAATCTTACTTTTCTTTGTTTTTTTCATTCCTTTTCCCTTCCTCCTCTTTTTTGTCCTTAGTAGGTTTTAATAAATTTTGTCTTTTTGTCATTTCTCCTAAACTTTGTTCCGCCATCCATTTATTGAAGTTCACTAAGTATGCACTATGTACACTTAACCTCTCGCCTTCAATCTGTCCTGTGAGTATCAGATTTTCCAAACTCTCTTTCCTCATTATGTATCCTAGTAATTTCAAGTGTCACTTCTTGATGTTAAGTATAAATGTCCTTTTTGTTTCCATTTCCCTACAACTTCGTCATTGCTCACATATTCGGTCCACGGCATCCTCAGCATCTTTCTGTAGAACTACATTTCTGTTGCTTCAAGTCCCTTCTTCATCTTTGAGGAGATTGTCCAGTATTCACTGCCGTATAGGAGGACAGATATCACGTAACAGTTCAGTACTCGTTTCTTTGTTTCTAACGAAGTTTTTCTGTCTCTTAATACTCTGCTTAGCTTTTGAAAGGCATCTTTCGCTATCCCAATGCGCCTTCGGATTTCAGTGTCACAGTTTCCGTTGTCAGTTAAAACATTTCCCAGATATTTAAATTGTTGTACTTTTTGGATTTTGGTATCTCAGATTTGTACTTTGCATTTTGGGCTCATCGTTTTGCTAACAAACTAGGTTTAAAAAAAACACTTAGACAAGTTCCTAACTCAGAAAGATACAAAGTTTTGGGTAGACAGAATCCTGAAGCTGCGTGAAAGTTGGCGAAATGTAGTGGAACAAAAGCAATAGCAAGAATAAAAGAAATATTACTCACCACTCAAAAAATCGAAAATTATAATAAAGAAACAACAAAAAAGATAACCGTCTGTCGCTCCTCTCTCTTTAGAGCTCAATCGAGGACAAAACATGAATGCAATGACTAAACATAAGGAATGGAAAATACTTTCCAAAGAAGTAGCAATATAAATCACTAGCGGCCATACCCAGCTGATCGATCAGAAAAAGCATTCAATTAGAATGGAGCAAAAACAGCATCATGTTTAGATGTAACAGGGTCTATCTTCAATTACTTTAAAGTACTTTGATTAAAAACATTTTGATTCAGTGCAGTTACTGATATAACAGAAGTAGTCTCTATTAATTCAACCGAAGTTAACCGAGGACACGAAGGTGTAAAACAGGCAACATGAAGACCCACTTCAGACCACAATTATTCTGGAGTTTTTGAAATTCAATTTGTCAGTGTGGTACCAGGGATGTAAAAGAGGAAACATTTATAAATAAAATGTAAAGTTTAATGAAAATTAGTTGAAAGATGAACGAAAAATAAGAAAGAAACCAGTAAAAATCACCATTTTTCGCTATTTACGCCGGTTTTCACTATATGGGTGGACTCAGTTATCAAGTTAAATGACTGTTAAACAATCAACTTATTGTTGGCTACAATTGAGTGAAGTTTACATTAGATTGCTTGAGAGTTGAGGGAGTTTTTAGTTTAAAATTTGTGTTGAAGTATATTTTTCGTTTTTCGTGGTTTTTCGCTAAACGCAGTGACGTAGAAATAAAAATGAGGTATCGTTGAGCTCTTCATGATGTAATTAACCTACATAGAGAGTTTGAACGAAATCGGAGAAAAATGTTGATTTTTGATCGACTTTATCGTTTATTGATTTTTTTTAATTATCGATTTTTTTCGCTAAGAATCTATCTCTTATAATGTACAATGTATATGCCAAGTTTGGTCGAAATCGGTTGAATGGATCTCGAGTTAAAAGGTATCACACAAACAGACACACAGACATCATCTGTTTTTTATATAGAGATAATTCATGGAATTTTCTACTATGTCTGTTGAATTTATTTTGACAATATGATATACAGACAAATAGACGAGGTTGCTATGGGTAGTCCTCTGGGTCCTAGGATGGCAAACATTTTTATTAGATTTTATGAGCAGGATTTGCTTGCTGATATTGACAATTTTCAGTGTTATTGATATGTGGATGACATTTTTGTTTATTTGAAAGTGAGGAGCAGCCTGAAGCGTTCCATAGATTATTAAATGAATTACATCTCGTGTTAAGGTTTACATGTGAAAAGGAAAACCATACAGTTCTGCCTTTTCTGGTTGTGTTAATTCACTGCTCAGACTAATTTTTCTGACTTCTGTGTAACGTACACGCGCTGGGATTCTTTTTGTCCTTAACAAAAATTGAATTTGATCAATACTTTGGTTCAGTGTGACTCAATTCTGAAATTAAATTTATTACGAAGGTTTTCATTGTAAATGGATACCTTCTTGATATTTTTACAATGATGTTCACCCTGTAAAAAGCCAGAGAACCACTCAAGGTAGAAGATTACAGAGGTACAGTTTATGGGAATATGTGGGTAAGATAACGGTTAACCCTAGACTTGAACAGGTTAAGATTATAGTGATCGAGGAAGCATCCTCTTGGGAGTCAGTTCCATAAAGCAGCGATTCGTTGCAAGAAGCTGCTTGAGTAGAACTTAAATTACACGAATGGGATTAGAAAGGAATGAGGATGGTTTGCTACAATGTGCAGGAGTACGGCAACTCTTGATCGTAAATGTTAGAACTAGTGGAACTAGCGAATGTATTTTGTCCGAACATTTTCCATGGAAATAACGATCGATCAGCGTGATGTTTGCGACGTTTGGTCAACATGAAAGGGGTTGCAGGGTGTAAAATAATTCATCACCCACAAGGACGCGGAGACGCTTTGGGGCTTTATTGAGACTGAAAAGTGAAGAGAAGGCAGCTCCTGTTCATATATGGTAGAAATACTCCATTTTTAGCCTGATCTGGCTCTTGTAAAGCTAGAGCATATCAGGAAGAGTCATATACTTACTGGAGCAGCACAAGGAACCAATCACGTTTCCAGTATCTTTAGCGATGGATCGTATTTATGAGTTCCACTCTAGGTCTGGGTTGAGTTTACGTCCCAGCAGGCGTTCAAAGCACGGGACCTCCCTGAGAGAGCACCCGATCATCGCAATCGGTGATGATGGAATGTCACTAGTTTGGTTTTCGATGCATTGAATGTGACCAGCTTAGCAGCTGATCTCTCCTCTGATCGAGCTTTAATATACATATATATATATATATATATATATATATATATATATATATATATATATAAGTACTTACATAAGAACTACAAGAAAGCGAATAAAAATGACAACATAGTTCGGGATATCAATACTAGCAGTAAGGAAATCACTGATAAACTAAAGATCAGTGATAGAGTAGGTCATCTATATCAAAAGGAATGCTACATAACCTTAAAGGACCACAAACCGAATTTTGAGGCTAATCCCACTACAAGGATAATAAATCCTACAAGACCGGATATAGGTAAAATTAGTAAAAAGATCCTTGAAAGGGTAAATATACAAATTAAAGAAAAAATAAGCCTAAAACTTTGGATTAATACCAAGGAAGTGATAAACTGGTTTACTAACATGAAAGGAAAAAACAAGTGTACACTAATGCATTTTGATATTGATAATTATTACCAATCAATATCTAAAGAACTATTTATCAATGCGTTGGACTTTGCCACCCACTATACAGATATTACAGATAAAGAAAAGAACATTATTCTGTATGCGAAAAAATCGATACTTATACATAAATGTGAGCAATGGATTAAGAATTCTTATGACCACTTTGACATCACAATGGGATCACTAGACTCAGCTGAGTCTTCTGATCTCATTGGTCTTTTTATATTATACAACCTTACAGCGCACTATGATATTAATATAAGTGACATTGGTTTGTACAGAGACGATGGACTTATGGTTATTAGAAACTCAACTAACTTCAAAATAGAATTAGAAAGGTATTATATAAAGAATTTAAAAGCATGGGCTTAAAAATTACGGTTAGCACTAAATTAAAAAAAGTGGACTTCCTAGATATAAAATTAGATCTAAATAAAAATACATAGACACCTTATAAAAAACCCAACACCAATCCTTTATATATACACCCTAAATCAAATCACCCCCCATCTATAATTAAACATATACCGTTATCTATCAGTAAACGAATTAGTACAAATTCAGCAAATGACAGGATTTTCGATGAGCATATCAATTCCTATGATAAGGCTCTAAAAGAGAGTGGCTACAAAAACCCAAAACTAACTTATATAAAAAATGAAAATGGAAAGCATAGAAAAAACAGATGTAGAAAAATTATTTGGTATACTCCCCCATACAACCAAATGGTAAAGAACAAATTAGGACATAAATTCCTCGCATTAATAGTCAAGCATTTTCCTAGTGAAAGTAAACTAAGTACTATTTTCAATAAAAACACACCAAAATTGAGTTACAGCTGTACAGAAAACTTAGAAAAAATTATTAAGAACCATAATGCTAATATCTTAAATAAACACTTATACCAAAACCAAAAAAAATTTAGACAATGGAAAAATAAAGATAAAAACTGATGAAAATAAACAAAAACTATGTAACTGTAGAAACCCTCAAAATTGCCCTCTACAAAATAAATGTTGCACTGAATCATTAGTATACCAATGCAATATCTCTTCGATTGAAAGTCCTGAAAACATAAAAATATATATAGGTTGCACTAGCCATGAGTTCAAAAAAGATTCAACCAACATCAAAAAAATCAAACATCTCTCTCAAAATACTTCTGGCATCTAAAAGAATCAAATAAAACACCAACAGTAAAATGGAAGTTAATAAGAAAAGCTAGAATATGTAGGTCATTAAACGACCCATGTCCTTTGTGCATACATGAGAAGCTATATATTACTAAGTTTATAAAAAATAAAAATTTACTGAATCAGAGAAATGAAATAGCTATTTTATGCCGTCATTGTCAAAAATTTTCCTTAAATAATATTTAAAAATTTTAAAATAAAAATAAATTTAAAAAGGTGCGATCAGGTAATATACATACTTATATTTAACATGAAAAATAATTTTATATACTGTAAGTAATTCTATTACATTTACTTGTTTTTTCTTTATAGAAAAAAAATAAAAGTCGATTAAAATAACAGTGAAAATATTTTAAAGTTGTATTTAAAATTGTAGTTAAAACGAATTCTAACCTAAACGTCTTTTAAAATTGTAGTTAAAGAAAATGTATTCTAGCCTAAATACCTCTCAAAAAGTACTACCGGCACTTAAATGAATCCAATAAAACACCTACTGAAAAATGAAATTATAACGAAAAGCTAGATGATGTAGGCCATTGAATGACCTATGTCCTTTGTACATACATATGAAACTTTATTACTAAGTTTATGTATATAAAATAAATAAATAAAGTTTACTAAATCAGAGAAATGATTTAGCTATTTTTGCAGTAAGTGCCATAAATATTACTTAAATAATATTTAAATATAAAAAGTTAAAAATCGTAATATACATATACTTGATACGGAAAAATAATTTTACTTACTATAAGTAATTCTAATACATTTCCTTCTATTATAAAGTAATATAGTCTATTAAAACTAACAATGAAAATATTTTAAAGTTGTAATTAAAATTGTAGTTAAATAAAATGAATTCTAACCTAAACTTCTTTTACTTAGTACTACACACACTTAAAAGAATCCAATAAAACACCAACAGTAAAATAAAATTAATATGAAATACCAGAAGATGTAAGCTTTTGAATGACCTATGTCCATTGTACTTACATGAGAAACGATATATTACTAGGTTTATATAAAAAATGAAAGTTTACTAAATCAGTGAAATTAAGAAACTATTTTTGCCGTCATTGTCATAAATTTTACTTAAATAATATTTAAATAAAAAAAACTTTGTAACCTAATATACATACTTATACTTGATATAAAAATAATTCTACATACTATAAGGGATTCTAATACATTTAATTGTTCTTAAAAAGTATAGTATAATAAAAATTAAAAATTAAAAATTAAAATATTTCAAATCGTAGTTAAATAAAATGTATTCTAACCTAAACACCCCCAAAAATCTTTAAATATACAAATAGAAAAAAATGCCGTAAGAATTTTTGCCGTTAACAATAAATTAAAAAAATCCAGACGACATGCATTCAACGGATGTCAGATTTCATTGAAAAATACATCCCTATCCCCCTACCAATAACGGATACAATAATACAGACATAATGAACACCAGACACCCCTTGTCCAGTTGAAGCAGATTTATCTGTAACCTTGGAAACGTGAATTATGATTTTAGCTGTGTCTTTAAAACCCAGTAATTTTAAAAGTTACTCCAAAATTCGCTTGAGGATGAAATGGAACTAATGTCTATTTCTGCACACATTGCTTCCTAACGTCCTATATTCTGTGTCATACTTTGACGTTGTTTGCTCTCTCTCTCTCTCTCTCTCTCTCTCTCTCTCTCTCTCTCTCTCTCTCTCTCTCTCATTTTCATCATATCGAGAATTGTCATCCATTTTGATTTTCTTTGTCTAATTTTTCTTTCGTTTGCTGATGTTACTAAATATTCACGTAATGTGTTCCACTTCAGATTTCAGTTCTCATTCTTTTCAGTTTATCTGGTTTTAACGCTGTCCGTATATTTCTCCTTCAAATTCGGGTCATTCAGGAGTCTATCATATTGCAATTTGGATGCTTCCTTGGACCTCTTTAATTTCCATACTTTCACATAAGGTGGTCACTCCTGCAGTCAGCACTTGGGCATGCTTTATTGTGTGAAACTGAATTAATGAATCTCATTGATCGTTATACAATCGATTTGCTCCTTCGTTTCTCCTCCTGACCTCCTCCATATCTATATACGTTTTGTGTATTCTTACAATCAGGTGTTGGTTAGTACCTGATAATTCACCGTTTTTCTACGCGTTCATTACGTGTTCCTAGTCACAATTTGCGAAGTATTTCCCCATCTCCCTTCTTCTCTACTTTGATTTCAATGACGATTGTAATTTACTGCGATTTGCATTGAACCTTGTCATTGTCTAACGTAATTTCAAATTTCTTCTTCCGTACTTTGTGCTGTCGGTGCATATACAGTTACGATGGATATGTTAAATGGTTACCCTTTTAGTTTAACTAAAAGAATTCTATCAGAAAGTTCATAGTATCCCAGAACACATTTCCTCTTATCTTCATCTAACATAAGTCCTACTTCACTCTCATTTTTCACTCCGCCTGGAAATATGGCCCTGAGTTTGTCACTGACGAAATCTCAATTGTTTGCCCACCTAGTTTTGCATAAGTGAAAATATTAACTTTTAATCTGTTTATCTCCCGTTGAGTGATAGAAAAATTTCGAAAATCTGGAGTCGACCTGCGATAATTAATGAACTTTATTATATATAAATTAAGCACACACACTCGCACACAGATACAAATACACACACACATATATATATGAAATAGGGGTCGATAAAATCTTTAAACAATTTCAAAAAGACATGACAACTTAGAAGAGTTTGTAACTAAATTTTTCTTGCATATAGATATGTTATTATTAAATTGTTTTTAATGATATTAATAGTTTTATTAATGTTTTGCTTTTATGCTTCAGAACGCAATAAATGTTCTATTTATATTTCAGACATGGACAGAAACAAATATCGCGTAGATGTCCTTCGTACAGTGAATGGGGCCCATACAGAAATTTATAAACTTCATTATTTAATTCATATTATGCAACCATTTCAACACTATCCATTTTCCGTTATATATATATATATATATATATATATATATATATATATATATATTTTTCAGTTACCTGGAACACGAGAAAGAAAGAAACTGGAATTGATACAAACAAACCGGGACATAGATAGATAGATAGATAGATAGATAGATAGATAGATAGATAGATAGATAGATAGATAGATAGATAGGAAATAAGGGGAAGGAGGGACAGACAGACTGAAATAGATAGATAGATAGATAGATAGATAGATAGATAGATAGATAGATAGATAGATAGATAGATATAAAGGAAGGAAGGAAGGAAGGAGAAAGAAAAGGAGAAAGAAAGGGACAGATTGAAATAGAGAGGAACAAACTGAGATAGATAGATAGATAGATAGATAGATATAAAGGAAGGAAGGAAGGAAGGAAGGAAGTAAGGAAGGAAGGAAGAGACGGGAAGAGAAAGAAAGGAAGGAACAGACTGAAATAGAGAGAAACAAAGTGAGATAGATTGAATGTTTGACATTGTATAATAATATATATTCGGTATTGATGCCCTTGTCTGACCATTAGCAGTAAAAATCTATCACGCGCATTGTCAACCTTGACATGGTCCAGTCTATCGTATATAAAAACATGCAACTATCATTCTGAAACTTTTACATGTAAATATATATGTTTGTTTATATGGCACTCTGCGCATACATACGCGCTCACAGACACACGCATGTCGGAATAGTACAAAAAAGAGAGAGAGAGGGAGAAAGAAAGCAATGTTCATATGCTTATACACCTATGTGTCATTGAACATTATTTAGTTTTTGTGTTTACTAAGAGGAGACCAGTCAACAGGAGTTTTCTGAGATAAACGAGTGAAAGAAGAGCAAGCCAAAAAGACAGACACAAGACCTGGTAAAAAAAAAAATGGCCGCTGAAGAAATCGCGAGAGAAAAAATACCCAAATTTCGAGTCTCACAATAAGAAAGATAAATGCAAAAACAATATTAAATAAAATAGAATAAAATGACAGTCCGCCCGTGAGATAAGCACATGAAAAAAAAACTATATGAGTGTCATAAAAAAAAATGAAATGAAATAAAAGCGAAATACGGGAACGATAGACGTGACAATTGAAAGGAACACTCGAAAAGATGAAATGGCCGGCATGGAAACCGAAATTAGAGTCGTCAGAAAAGCGCTGAGAGGAATAAGAGTTGAATAACAATGTTAGGCTGAAATTATGGACCGATTCGTTCAATGACGGAGACGCTCTTTGCTTGGTGTATAACAAGCTTGTTATACGCAGGCGCGTCTTCGAGGAGTTTGACTAGGTTTGTTCCCCTGCTCCAGACGTTCACCATTTACATACATTCATACATACATACATACATACATATATATATATATATATATATATATATATATATATATATATATATATATATATATAGAGGCGCGGAGTGGAAATAGGTAACGATGAAAAAGTCGGTGCCATGTAAAAATAAAATTAAAAAGAATTCTGAAGAGTCGACAACTGTCAATTATTACCTATTTTCTTCTATTTTCAACTGGTTTTCATCTTTGTTAATTTGCAGTTTCAAGTGGGGAACATGTCTGCACACACCTATATATGCAACTACGCCAGCGGACAACATATATATATATATATATATATATATATATATATATATATATATATATATATATATATATATATATATATATATATGAGCTTGAGTGTGTGCATGTTATCTGCGTAAATACATGAGTAAATATATAAAGGTTTTTACATGAACCGCCCACTAGATGTACAGAGATATTTCATTATTTCAAATTACATGCTCCTTCTCTATATACCAAGCTTGGACTCTCTCTCTCTCTCTCTCTCTCTCTCTCTATATATATATATATATATATATATATATATATATATATATATATCAAGCTCGGATTCGCTCTCTCTCTCTTTCACGCGCGCTCACGCGTTCTCTCATAAACTTCTTGCACAATCCTATTTGGGTAATTTTAGGGAACATTTTCTCTCTTTCCTCTCTAAAACAATTTTACTTTGCTCCCCTTTTTCTATTTTGTTTCTCTCTTTCTCTCTTTCTGTCCTTTTCTCAAAATATCGTATAAACTCGTGTATAAGTCTTTCGTTTAAAAATTCTACTGTTGTTTTTGTTTTGTTACAATAGACTCATTAATTTATTCTCGTAAATCAAACATAATTATCTTCTCTCTTTCTCTCTTTCTCTCTCTCTCTCTCTCTCTCACTCTCGCTTTAATCAGCTTATTTAAATAATTTTAAGGAACTTTTTCTCTCTTTCCCTCTCCAAAACAGTTTTACTTTGCTACCCTCTCTCTCTCCCTCTCTCTTTCTATTTATTTCTCATTTTATCGTATAAACTCTTGTATAAGTCTATCTTTTGTAAAATTCAACTTTTGATTTTTTTAGGATAGACTCATTAATCTATTGTCGTGTGCGAGTCGACCCTAATTATCCTCTTTCTTTCTGTTTTTCTCCCTCTCTCTCTCTCTCTCTCACTCACTCGCTCGCCCTCTCTATCTGTCTCTCTCTCTTTCATGTCCCTTCAAGATCATGATCATAGCTCTTCACAGCATCCTGTCCTTTACTGCTTTCATAATATTCGTTACGACAAATCTTTGTATTTTTGGTACTTGTCACCTCCATTCATTTGCAAAAACTTGTCAAGTAGGTTTCTCTTTGTTTTTCTCTGCTTCTCTAACTTTTAATGTGTCCTGACAGTGTTAAATACTCCATGCCTTCTTTCCTCGTAATATAGCCTAAATTATTCAGCTGTCTTTTTTCTAGCTGTTAAAAGCAATTACTTTGTACATTTTATTCGGAAAACTTCCTTGTTCCTCATTTCATTTGTATATGTTTTGTTTTGGTTTAGTTTGGTTTGTTTTACAGCATATCAACCTCACTGTGTTATTTAATGCCGACAAGATTTTTTTATTGTTGGTAACATTTATTTTTTCAAAAAATGTATTGCTGGTAATATTTTTTCAGAAATGTATTGCTGGTAATTTTTTTTAAATGTATTGCTGGTAATTTTTTTTTACAAAAATTTACTGCTGGTAATATTTTCCTTTGTCAAAAATAAACTTCTGGTAATAATTATTCCAAAAAAGTATTGCTGGTATTAAAACCTATTTTTATACTTTCATCGTGTTTTAACCCGTTTTGGAGGGTTAACTATTTGCCCGTAGCTACCACCCCTGTGTCAGTGTGGACATGAGAACACTAGCAATTAAGAGATGGTTCCATGCTCCTCAAAACCTCCTGATCAAAGACCTTACTGTCGGATGTAGTTTATCATCTTACCCAGGACGGCATTTTTATATGACTTCCTCAAAAGCAAGTCTGCCGCTTCAAATTCTTCATATGTGACGAAATTGTCTCGCACTCGTTGCTATTAAGGGAGACATTATTTTCTATCTTTCTCAGGACATTTTTTGACCCTTTAATATCTTGCTCCGTTTCTGAAAATCATCCCTCGCTCTTCCTATACACCTTCTGATTTCTGTCTCACTTTACCTCATCTCTTCCGGTACACCCACATAAACTTCCGCATTAGCTTGATTTTGATGTTCCCGACACGTAATTTATACTTTGGGAGTAATCCCTTTTGGTGAAAACTATACATTCTCTCTTATTTTAGTTAATGGTTCCTCCTTTTGTCTTACGTTCTTCGAGTAAATTAAACTGGTCAACACGATTTTTGGTGTCAAGAAACAAAACACATTTTTTAGCTAATTTGATGGTACTGATTCCGAAAATGACCTTAGTTTTTCATGGTTAGCTATCATTTTTGCTGAAAAAAGATCAATTTACGATCTTGGCTGGTCGCAACATTTAGTTAATCAATTTTCAGGCAGGCCAAGCGATTTATGTCAGCCACTTTAAATAAACTATTTTTATTTAAAAAGAGTTTTTTAGTCAAAAATTTTAAAATAGACGTACCGAATTTTTCCAATTTATTGACTAAATTCAAATTAACTGATAAACTTTTGTAAATCTGATAATTACGGTGACATAAAAATGAAACCCTAAAATCTTCTGCTTGTGATTCATAAATTTATCTCATCACTACGGAAGGAAACCAAGCACATATAAAGCATTTTGTTTTCACAGCAGTTGAAAAGAAACTTCAACTAAAGACATCCCAATTGAATGCACCTATTCCATTGTATATGATACTGCTGGAGTATCAAAAAGGACTTAAATATCATTGAACATGACAGGCAAACAAGAAAGAGAAAATATTTACCATAGTTCTTATGTTATCGAAAGTTTTATTTCTGCTGTTAGTTTATGTTATAGAGTAGTTTCACAGTGGAGGCTTGTATTTACCTAAGTCGGTCCTAAAAAGGTTCGACGTACAAAACGTTAGTAACTTAATATAATAGTTAATGACGCAGCAATCTATTTGTGGTGACTGATACTTTAATATCCGCCATCGACTGACTGACCAACTCACTCAGCTCCCAGCGACTGCTATTACTTATAGGTGGGAGCGTCTATTAACTATAGAATGGGTGTGTTCCAGTATAACAGTTTATTAAATAATTTCATGAAAATACTTGTTGGTCTTGGTCTATTCAATCGTGTTATTTTTAAAGACTTAGGGTCTGATTGTTATTGCAAAAATAGTATTTCTTAATAAGCAGACCAATATTTGTTGGTTTAAATACGAATTGAGAGGTTACTACGATTTTATTTTGAGGAATATTATCATCGGTCAATATCATATATACAGAAAACAAATGGAAAAAAAAATTTTTTTTCAAAAATGATGCATTTCTGTACAGCAAAAACGGTAGCTAACCAATAAAAAGTAAGGTCATTTTCAGATTCAGCGCCCTCAAATTAACTAAAAAAAATATTTGGTGTCTCGACGCCATTTCGATTTTTTTTTTTGTGTGTGTGTTGACCAGTGTTATCTAACAGTTTTTATTTCTTTCAATTCATTTCGCGTGTGTTTATAAATGATATCACCGAACGGACGCAGAATTTTCACCGATCGCGATGAACGAGTGTCCCTTGATGGAGGCCACGTTCCTTGTGCGCCTATTGAGCTAGAGTTGAAGATGCTGGGAAATTTGTTTTCTGTATATATGATATACTTAAAGGGATGAACTAGCTTTTATCTTACTGTTAAATACAAATTTAAATAATTAGGTGCTACTTTTTACCCAAATACACTCAAATATTTTTAAAAATTTGAATTTCAATAAACAAATATTGAAATAAGAAAACTTAACTTTAAATTTAGATTTAGTAATTTAATCACTTGAAATTCAGTGGTAATTATTAGTCCTACTCTACCTTATAATACTGTTAATTAAAATACTTGAAGTATTGCTTGTTACTATTTTTACTTGGACTTTTTTTGGTGAAATGTCCGTCGGTCAAATGTCTCTCGGCCAAATATCTGTCGGTCAAATGTCCAGCCACGCATCATACCCTGATTCTATACTTATCCTTATATTTTATATTATATATTTATAATATACTTATATTTTATACTTATCTATATATATCCTGCTTGTTCGACATATATTTATGCTGACGAACCACTCATTGGTCACTTTGATTCTGTAAAATTTCTGTATTATAGTTAAGGAATTGCTATGCTCATCTAATCCCACATTAACATATAACCTTATCTCTCAGTCCTGTGATTCTCTTAGATGTTAGCATTCTAGCTGAATATATAATATACTTCCAATCTCATCTAATCACGCACTAATACAGCCCTATCTCTCAGTCTTGTGATTCTGTTAGACGCTGGTATTCTAGCTAAATATACAATACACTCATCTAATCTCACACTAACACATAAACTTATCTCTCAGTCCTCTGATTCTCTTAGATGTTGGTATTCTAGCTGGATATAAAATACGCTTCCAATCTTATCTCACACTAACACATAACCTTATCTCTCAGTCCTGCGATTCTGTAAGACATTTGTATTCTAGCTGAAGGTGTAATAGGCTTCCAATCACAACTAATCTGACATTAACACATAACCTTATCTCTCAGTCCTGTGATTCTGTTAGATCTTTGTATTCTAGCTGAATATACAATACGCTTCCAATCTCATCTAATCTCAGTAACACATAACCTTATCTCTCAGTCCTGTGATTCAGTGAAATATTGATATTCTAGGTGAGGAGATGATACTCTTATCTCATCTTATCTCACAGCCCTGTGATACTGTTAAATTTCTACGTTATACTTGACGTGGTAATATTCCTCGTAATCTTATCTATTCCTGTGTCGATATTATATTAAAAACATTAAAGTTAAAAACAATCTTCTGAAAAATATATTTAAGAAACTTCATCCATAAATACGTATATATAGAATGAACGTAAAGTACAATCATTCTTCTCCAATTATGTACAATCATATCTTCAAAATTATGCTAGACAGAAACATGGACAGGTTATATCATTCAGTCAGTTATATGCCATGCGGGATACACGCTGAGGCAATCATGTGTCTGACGAGGCAGGTTTTTTCCCCGCAGTCGGTTGCCATTTCTTTCTGCGGTAGACCAGTTGCCATCGAAGGCTATAGAACCCTGCTATTTACCCATAGCTGAGGGGAGAAGAGGAGGATTCGTACCTTTCCCAAGTAATTGTAATGGATTCGACTAGAATTCGAACTCGGCTTCCCGATTCCCCAATCTAAACCGCTATCCCTTACTCCACCGTACCTCCTTATATCATTTTATTCATAGATTGGTTTCTGAACAAGAGACGCTTCGGTCGCCAATATGAAAATAGTATCTATCAGTTTGAAAGACCGCGTGCTTATTTAGGGAGATAATGCATTTTATGTTGTGCAAAATATTTACTACAATAATTATTAAACAGATCAGTTTATAAATATAACTTCACACAACGCCTCAACATGAAGTAAATGTTGTTAGACTTGTAACACATTGCTAATTACTGCTATAGTGAATTCGATTATATAGTAAGTTCGATTTTAACGCAATACCCTACGTATGTGACTTTTTACTTTCTACTGCTCAGCAAACTTGACATATTTGAGAAGAATAATCCAGAACCTATACTGGCAGAAATCTGCCTGAACACAGAGAGAAAAATGAGTTCAGGAGATATACAAAAATAAAAAGGGGTGTAAGACAAGGATGTGTCTTCCCACCGGACATATCCAACCTATACAGCGAGGCGACTCTGAGAGAACTAGAAGTCCTATCTGGATTCAGTATTGGCGGCCACAATCTTAACAACATACGATATGAAGATGATACAGTGTTGATAGCAGACACAGAAAGAAAGATACAAAAACTCCTACAGAAGGCAGTGAAAGCGGGGAGAAATGTTTAAACAACAACTGCAAGACGACAAAATCCATGGTTGTTAGCAAAAGGCAACGTCCAAAGTGTGAATTACAAATTGGAGATACCAAAATCAAATAAGTACAGAAATTTAAATATCTTGTAAGTGTTCTAACAGAGGTCAGAAAGTGTGACACTGAAATCCGAAGGTGTATTGGGATCTGTCTATATTTCTGAGATGAGGTATTATGTACATTATTTACATTATTCGGACTATTGTCCTCATGGAATTGTTGTAATAAATATGGCGACAAAGATGAGGACAATAGTCCGAATAATGTGTACTGGGATAGCCAACGAAGCAATCCAAAAGCTAAGCAGCGTACTAAGAAATAGGAAAATTTCACTAGAAACAAGCAAAAGAGTACTAAACTGTTACGTGATATCTGTCCTGATGTAAGCCTGTGAGTGCTGGACAATCTCCTCAAAGCTGAAGAAGTGACTTAAAGCAACAGGAGTGTGGTTCTACAGAAGCATGCTGAGCATACTATGAACCGAACATGTGAGCAACGACGAAGTTTTAGAGAAAATGGAAACAAAAAGGAAACTTATACTGGACTTCAGGAATTGACACCTGAGGTTTCTGGGACATATAATGAGGAAAGAAGACTTGGAAAATCTGATGCTCACAGGGTAGATTAAGGACAAGAAGGACAGAGGAAAACAAAGCATAATATACTTGGGTAAATGGATGGCGGGGTAGGGTTTAGGAGAAATAACAAAAAGACATTTATTAAGAGCTATGATGGACAGGAAGTTGTGGAGAGTCATGATCGCCAACGTCCTGAGGGGAATCGGCATATAAAGAAAAAGATTTCAATTTTAACGCAATACCCTACGTATGTGGATTTTTGCTTGTTACTAGTAAGATGAAGCGATGGATTGCAAGTTATCTTCATCCAGTGCCCTACACATCTGTCTTTGTACTTCACTAAACTTATGCCATTAATGCCCACCATAGAATTCGGTATTAACTATTCTTCTCCGCCATCCATTTACCCAAGCTCACTAAGTATATTATGCCTTGTTTTCCTCTGTCCTTCTTGCCCTCAATCTGTCCTGTGAGCATCAGATTTTCCAAGTCTTCTTTCCTCATTATATGTCCCAAAAATCTCAACTGTCAATTCCTGAAGTCCAGTATAAGTTTCCTTTTTGTTTCTCCTAAGCCCAGTTCTGCCGTCCATTTACACAAGTTTGATAAGTAGGTTTTCCTCTGTCTCTCATGGCTTTAATATGTGTGAGTATCATATTTTCCAATCCCTCCTTCCTCACTAAGTAGCCAACTGTCTCTTCCTGATGTTCAGTATACGTTTCCTTTTTGTTTTCTTCGTCTCCAAAAACTGATCGTTGCTCACATGTTCGATCCATGGTACCATCAGTATCCTTAAATAGAACGACATTTCTATTGCTTCAAGTCTTTTCTTAGAGTTACAAAGAGATGAGCTGGTGGAGAACCATGATCTTGTACGTCATGAAAGGGCATTGCAGATAAAAAAATAAAAATAAAAAGATAGCCATGAAACACTTAGCCGTGTTGACTGTTGCAAGTGTAGTCAATTCGAGCCTCACCTGGTGGCACAAATTTTGAACTTGTTCCAGGCGAAATTTACTTAAATGGGCACACATGAAAAGATGTGTACAGGAGAAAATAGATATATATTAATAAATACACACAAACACACACACACACACACACACACACACACACACACACACACACACACACACATATATATATATAATCTTCTTATATATAAATATATATATTAATAAAAATATATATACCTATATATTAATAAATATACCTAGACCTAATGTATATTGATTAATATATATTTCTTAGCTCTGTCTAACCACATCGAGCACTGTTATATTTACACCTTATAGTAAATTTAGTAAATATTTATTTGCTTACCTGTGTATGTACGCTAACACGCTTATATCAAGTTATTTGATTTACACACCTCTATACCTATGGGAGAAAATAAATGTAAATTTTAGACTATTTCGCATTTGCAGCTTAAAAATCCAAAAGTTATATCTATACGCATGCACAAGATTTAGCAGGATTACGCACACACACACACACGCGCGCGCGTGCATATATATTCTCCTTTTTTACCTGCATCTTTATTTCGTCCTTTTACACTTCCTCGTAAATTTTCCTCCATGCTTCGGTCCAGCAACTTCTCTTCAATTTTTTTTTCATTCCTTGAAAAAAGACAATCTATTTACCATTTTCTTCAGTTGTTTTTTTTTTTTTTCTGAAATGCTACGCGAATTACGACATTTGTTTTTTATTTTTCAGTTCCTTTTAAAATAAAATAAAAATTTTAAAAGCCTCGGCAAAACAACAGATTTTACATCTTGCAGCAAAAAGAAAAAAGAATATCCGGGCATGTTATGCATCAACTGTTTTTTTTTTTTTTTTGTTGTTGTTTTTTTGTTATTGTTTTTTTCTCATTTTTAAGCTTTCCCTCTTTTTCCATTGATTTTCTTTTTCAGCTACTTGTACTCTTCTTCTTCTTCTCCTCCTCCCCCTTCTTCTTCTTCTTCTCCTCCTTCTTCTCCTCCTCCTCCTTCTTCTTCATCTTTTAGCCATAACGTATTGAAATACCGATTCTCGTACGATCACCGAAGTTAAGCAACATCAAGCCTGGTCAGTACCTAGATGGGTGACTGCTTGGGAATACCAGGTGCTGTAAGCATGGATGTGCGGGTGGTGTAATGGATAACAGCTCGAAATTGGAAATCGGATAGCTGAGATCCAATTCCTGTCGCATTCGTTATATTCGCTTACGCGAAAATACCATCGGGAAAGTAGGTTATGCGGTTTTCCTCTGTCTCTCATGCCTTCAATATGTCTGAGTATCAGATTTTCGCCTCTTCTTCCCCGTTATAGGTTAATTAGTAGAATGTGTGTCAGTAAAAAAAAAATGATTATTATCTCCAAAAAAATCCTACAGTCTAAAAATATGTTCTGGTTTTAAACAACCTGCAAAAGGTTAATACGCTAGAAAAAACAAATCAATTTTTTCTGTTTAAATATTGCCTTTTCTCTTTTACAATCTTCTCTTTTTTCTCTTTCTCTCCATCCCTCTTTCTTCTTACTCTTTACTTTTTTCCTTTAAGCCATTACTTTTCTCTTTCACAATTGCTTCTTATTATTATCCTCCTCCTCCTCCTCCTCCTCCTCCTTCTTTTCTCCTCCTCCTTCTTTTCTCCTCCTCCTTCTTTTCTCCTCCTCCTTTTACTTTTCTCCTCCCCCTTCTTCTTCCTCTTTCATCTTCTTCCTCTTCTACTTCTTCTTCCTTCTCTTCTTCTTCTACTCTTCCTGTTCCTCCTCCTCCTTCTTCTTTTTCTTCTTTTTCTTTTCTTTTTCTTCTTCCTCAGCTCCTCCTTCTTCTTCTCTTCCTGCTCCTGCTCCTTCGTCTTCTTCTTAATCTTATTCGTATACTTCTTATTCTTATTCTTAATCTTCTTTTTCTCCTCCTCCTCTTTCTTCTCTTCCTCCTCCTCCTCCTTCTTCTTATTCGTCATCATCATCATCATCATCATCATCATCATCATTATTATTATTATTATTATTTTTTCTTAATTTTCCCTGTTTCTCCATTAGCGTTTTTCCCTTAATCTTCTTTCTTTTCTTTTTTTCTCTTTCCTCTTTCACAAGTTTTTCTTTCTTTCTCTCGTTCTCCCTCATTCTTCTTCTTTTAAATTTCTCATATTTTCCTTTTTCAGCCTCCCTCTACTATTCTTTTTCTCGATCTTTTCTCTTTCAAGCTTCATTCTTCTTCGTTCACTCATTCATTTATTCATTCTTCTTCTAGTTTTCACGCCCTCACACTTTAAATTTCTCCTCCCCTCTCTTTCAACCTCTAATACTCTCTTTCTCAATTTTCTCTCCCTCTATTTTCTTCTCTTAATCACCCTCTTACTTCCAAATATTTCTTCTCGTCTTTCACATTAACACCTTTTATTTTTTCCTTTAGTGTTTTAGTTTTTCCCCTTTGAAATTCTACAATTTTGATGCTTCAAACTTGCGGTGACAAAACGGTTTAATTTAAAATACCTTATTATGTGTCATGAACTGTTTTTATAGAATACTTCAGAATACTTCAGGATACTTCAGGTTAATTATTTTTTTAATGTGTCAAATATTTATTTTTTATTTTTTTATATTAATTAGACTGCAAAAATTAATTTTAGCAATAAGTCGCCATAGACAGAATGAGAAATATTGGTTAACGGGGAAGATGTTTTCTAAATTAAGGGGTCGGGTGATTTTATAATTAATCAAGTTTTTACAATTACAAAACTTTAATAAATTTACTAATTGTTGTTAAAATTAATGCTACATTCAAACCCTTGGAAATCATATTTCCTGTGTGCGTCTTTCATATCATGTCGCTTTCTCTAAATAATATTCCTGTTAATAGTGATTTACGCGGTTCACTTTTTTTGCACTATATTCTCTGTCCTAGAAAAACATGGCCCGATTTTTATATTCAATTTTATCTGGCACCGCCATAAAACAATTCCTAGCACACAGTTGGGCTATAGGGGTGGGTCAGGTTTAATTCCATATCTTTTTTTTTTTTTTTTTGTCTGCCTCGTATTTTTAGAATAATCAACCTTCTACAATTCTGTCTATTTCATATATTTTTTCGGTTTTTTGTTTATTCTCGACTTTCGCTCTGCCATATTTTCTTTTCTCTTTTATCTTCAAGCGTTCTTCATCCTTTATCTCTCTTTTGTTAAAACTCCTTCTGTTTGCCTCTTTCTTTTCTTGTTCCTTTTTAGATCCCAGCTTTAGAGCAGAGCTTCTTTTATTTTTCCCGTTTTATCCGCTTAACTCAAAATAGCAATAAACATTACAGAAAATATTCATTTCTAGGAGTCCCAACATTTAAAAGAAAAATTGAATATTACTTCTCTCTGTTTCTCCTTCTAACTCTTTCTTTCTCTGCTTCTCATTCTTCATATCTATCTTTCACCCTTCCCCCCTCTCTTTCTCTATCTATCTATATATCAGTTTTAATTTTTCTCTTTATCTCTCTTGCTTTTTTTCTTAATCTCTATTTTCTTTTTCCCTTTGTTTCTCTTACTATTTTACCGTTTGTCTTTCTCTTTCTTCTTTTGAATAAAGTTTTATTGCTGCTAAATTAAACAATCCAAGTCGCCATTTTGAAAACTAACTCCATCTTTTCTTGACTGAATTTTTGGTTTAATCTCGTTGTCATTGTTTTTTACAAGGTTCCGGCCATGTAGCCTCCGGCCTTCTTCGGGTGTCTATTGTGTCGTGGAATGTTATCAAATCCTACTTTGGAGATTCGCCTTCTCCACACCACTCCTCATTTACACACAGAAATTGGATTTTTGTATGACAGGAGATAGTCACCTAAGGAAGAGTACACGGCCGTAACGTTCTGAAAAATAAACAAACAATAAAAACAAAGAAATTAGAAATCCCATAATTTTACAGACATACGCCTGATTGATACTTTCTGTACAACAATCACATGAACTCACCTTATATACCCGTCTATTAGTATTATTATTGTACGCTCCGGCCTTCTTCGGGTGATTGGAATTTCGAACCGAACTCTCTATTTCGTCCATCGGGTTAGATTGTTCTAGTTCCACATGCCATGCCTCTTCCAGATGTCTTAGTTATTTCTCTTTAACTCAACTCTCCAAGTTTTTGGTATTGAACTCACAACTCTTTGGATCCTTGTCACTGGATCAAATTAACGCCTTTATCCACTGTGTCCTTGAGGATATCTGTGCATGAATTTCTGGGACTTATAAACCTAATGTCACAGTAATCATTTTTTACCAGTGTTCATATTGCAATTTTTCCGTTATTATTATTGCTGCATAACTTACAGGAATCACCACATATGCTAGGCCACAAAAATCTTCAGAGCCGACCAAGCATAAAAATGAATACAATATAGGAACCAGTAATAAAGAGTGCTAGAGAAAAGCAATAACAACACATAATTGCAATATACGCTCTGGTAAAAAAAAAAAAATATGCAAATATTGTAAACCAGAAACCCTGAAGAGTTAAAGGGAAATAACTTAGACATCCGGAAGAGACATGGCACGGCGAACTAGAACAATCTACCCCAGTGGACGAAATAAAGGGTTCGGTTCGAAATTCCAATCACCTGAAGAAGGCCGGAGCGTACAACAGCCGAAACGTTGTGAATATGGCAAGGAAGATGAAGATAACAGTCCGAATAATGTAAATAATTTTAACGCCTTCAAAATAACATTGCTCTTTTTTAATTGTATAAGAAGAACGTTTTGCCTTCCATCAATATGTTATCAAATATCACATTATCACATTTTGATTTGTAGGAAAATAACTGCGTATGGCTTTCATTCGGAACCAATCAAAAGGTTTCCCTCCAAATTCCGAGAAGTAAATCTGGAGCCTATCTTGGTGAACAAAAGCAGAATCAGAATTGAATTCGAGGAGTCGACAGACAGTTGCTGAACCAATCCAGGTCGGCTCGGTCAAGACAAAAACAACACAGAAGAAATTTGATGATCACCAGACGAGAATTGAAAAGAACCATCAAAGTTGCTCTCACATCAAAGAAAATTCTTTGGTTGGTGTTCTTCGCTGCTACTACAAACTTTGCTTCGAATATTGTACCTATTCTTCGAAAAATACTCAGAGAAATATGTTCCCCTTTTCTTCATTTATTTTTATGTTGTTTAATTTTTCTGAGAACCTTATACAGTATTGTGATTTTTATTGTAAAATAGGCATATTTTATAAGCAGTGATTATTTTACATACATGTTATTGGCCATCATTTGGCACACAAAGCATTTAATTTGTGTAATTCTTTCATTTTTTTGTGTTAGTAAATTTATCGTCTGTTTTTTTTTTTAAACTCGGCTCGCGTGGTCTTTCTTTTTGCGTGCGCTTAAATTTTACTTCAAACGTTTGTTTGAACTATTTTTTCGTATGTTTTTTACCAATAAAAAGAAATCCTTTACTATTTCCACGGCAAATGTTCAGAAGAGCCCAGTTCCTTAGTTGCAACAGTTCATTTTTTACGGCTAGAACACGCTATACTACTTCCACAGAGTTAAACCACCCTCATTTTCCCAGTTTTTCAAATGAATCAGATAGATATTTTCCTAATAGCTATCGTTTTGTGGAAATGACTCTAGCGTGTGTACTTCCATGAACATTTCATTCTTACCTACTTCAACTCGAGTCCCAATCGTTAGCTATCCTCATAATCTTCATTTTCTAAAGATTTCTTCTCCATTCATATCACATACATCATTCATCATTACCATTTTGACTGTATCCCTCCATCTTGAGTGACTCTCGAGCAATGTACTGAATTAAATTTAGGAATGAAAAAATGTCTATTTGATTTTTTATTGTATTTTTCCAATTTTCGAAAAAGTTGTTGTAGACCTGAATGATTAAGATAAACTTTCTGTTATGGTCCAGGTTAGAACCAAGGAAGAACAACACGAACACAAGAGTAGAAATAACGAAGGTATATTATACGAAATAATAATACAATAGGTGGAAGGTGTTAGTATGACTGTCAGTCTGGTTTGGAGTGAACTACTATCGACTCGACTCGATTCGATATTTACTTGCCCCCCGCCACGAGGGAAAGATGTGGCACAAGGCCGAGTTTTACGTGGGGTTTCCGAGCCCGTAGGCTCGGCCAAAAATGCCCGTAGAAACTGTAAAAACAGAATAGGGTTGGTCAACCTCCCCGAACGAGGTTCTGCCCTTCGGCGGAGCCTCGTCCGGGTTCCTCTCTGCTCAGAGGCAGAGAGTTCGACCGTCAAGCCGAGCTCCTCGGCTTGATTCGGTATCTAGCCCCCCACGGGGGTTGCATGTGGCACAAGGCCGAGTTTAACGTGGGTTTCCCGAGCCCGTAGGCTCGGCCAAAAAAATGCCCGTATAACCCGTATAAACGGGATCGGGTTGGTCAACCTCCCCGAACAAGACTCTGCCCTTCGGCGGAGCCTCGTCGGGTTCCTCTCTGCTCAGAGGCAGAGAAAGTTCGACCGTCAAGCCGAGAAGCTCGGCTTGATTCGGTATCTAGCCACCCCCACGAGGGTTGCATGTGACACAAGGTCCAGTTTTATCGTGGGATTCCTGAGCCCGTAGGCTCAGCCAAAAAATGCCCGTAGAACTCGTAAAAACGAGATCGGGTAGGTCATTCACCCCGAACGAGATTCTGCCCTTCGGCGGAACCTCATCCGGGTTCCTTTCTGCTCAAAAGCAGAGAGTTCGACCGTCAAGTCGAGAAGCTCGGCTTGATTCGGTATCTAGCCACCCCCCCACGAGGGTTGCATGCGACACAAGGTCATTTTTATCGTGGGTTTCCCTGAGCCCATAGGCTCAGCCAAAAAATATGCCCGTATGACTCGTAAAACGAGATCAGGGTAGGTCATTCACCCCGAACGAGATTCTGCCCTTCGGCGGAACCTCGTCCGGGTTCCTTTCTGCTCAAAAGCAGAGAGTTCGACCGTCAAGTCGAAAAGATCGGCTTGATTCGGTATCTAGCCACCCCCCCACGAGGGTTGCATGCGACACAAGGTCATTTTTATCGTGGGTTTCCTGAGCCCGTAGGCTCAGCCAAAAATATGCCCGTATGACTCGTAAAAACGAGATCAGGAAGGGTCATTCACCCCGAACGAGATTCTGCCCTTCGGCGGAACCTCGTCCGGGTTCCTTTCTGCTCAAAAAGCAGAGAGTTCGACCGTCAAGTCGAGAAGCTCGGCTTGATTCGGTATCTAGCCACCCCCACGAGGGTTGCATGCGACACAAGGTCATTTTTATCGTGGGTTTCCCTGGGCCCATAGGCTCAGCCAAAAAATATGCCCGTATGACTCGTAAAAACGAGATCAGGGTAGGTCATTCACCCCGAACGAGATTCTGCCCTTCGGCGGAACCTCGTCCGGGTTCCTTTCTGCTCAAAAGAGAGTTCGACCGTCAAGTCGAAAAGATCGGCTTGATTCGGTATCTAGCCACCCCCCCGAGGGTTTCGACACAAGGTCATTTTATCGTGGGTTTCCTGAGCCCGTAGGCTCAGCCAAAATGCCCGTATGACTCGTAAAACGAGATCGGTCATTCACCCGAACGAGATTCTGCCCTTCGGCGGAACCTCGTCCGGGTTCCACTCAAAAGCAGAGTTCGACCGTCAAGTCGAAAAGATCGGCTTGATTCAGTATCTAGCCACCCCCCACGAGGGTTGCATGCGACACAAGGTCATTTTTATCGTGGGTTTCCTGAGCCCGTAGGCTCAGCCAAAAATATGCCCGTATGACTCGTAAAACGAGATCAGGGTGGGTCATTCACCCCGAACGAGATTCTGCCCTTCGGCGGAACCTCGTCCGGGTTCCTTTCTGCTCAAAAGCAAAGTTCGACCGTCAAGTCGAAAAGATCGGCTTGATTCAGTATCTAGCCACCCCCACGAGGGGTTGCATGCGACACAAAGGTCATTTTTATCGTGGGTTTCCTGAGCCCGTAGGCTCAGATTCCGTGATCGTAAAAACGAGATCAGGGTAGGTCATTCACCCCGAACGAGATTCTGCCCTTCGGCGGAACCTCGTCCGGGTTCCTTTCTGCTCAAAGAGAGTTCGACCGTCAAGTCGAAAAGATCGGCTTGATTCAGTATCTAGCCACCCCCCACGAGGGTTGCATGCGACACAAGGTCATTTTATCGTGGGTTCCTGAGCCCGTAGGCTCAGCCAAAAAATATGCCCGTATGACTCGTAAAAAACGAGATCAGGGTAGGTCATTCACCCCGAACGAGATTCTGCCCTTCGGCGGAACCTCGTCCGGGTTCCTTTCTGCTCAAAAGCAGAGAGTTCGACCGTCAAGTCGAAAAGATCGGCTTGATTCGACCCTCTCTCTTGAGAGGCGTAGTATACATAGTGTTAGGAAGAGTTCATTCTGTAATTATAGGTAAGGACCCATGACACTTTCCAAACTCCAGTTTTTTCCTCTTTGGCCATTATCAGAAACTAAATATTGTCAATATTGCAAGCAAGGTTTGTTGGTTAAATTCCTGGCATTTTTGAAACGTTACATTTCAAATTCAAATATCCCCGTATCATATAATGACGTTAAATGTAGAACCATTTCCTTAAGGGATTTTTGTAATCGGTATCACCCCAAGCCACTAAGACGCAAGGGGTTACAGGGTATGGAAGAATTAGGAACAGAAACATTAGCAATGAGAAGAAAGAGAAAAAAATCAACCAGAAGGACAGAAGATAGCGATTAACATTGGATTTAAATTTTTGCGGATTAAAGTTGACAAGAAAGCATGGAGCCCGAAGGGAGTTACACAAACAAGAAGTGCGAGAAAAGAAACTGTCAGCACAGAAGTTACGGCTACATCTAGCTAGCTTAACTGTAAATTGATGAGATCTCGTCGCCAATCTAGTATTCCTCATACAGTTTATACACCAAATAGCTCCCCCTAAAATTTTTTAAAAAATGCACAGAGAGGAAACCTTATGGCGGTGCCAAGTGACTGAAGCCAAATCGCCACATCAGGATTAATAATGTTGATTTTTCGTTGGATCTTATCAAGGAACTCCAGGTAAATAGGAAGGGCACCGGGCCATATATGACAACAATATTTTAAGCATGGACGAATGGCAGATGTATAGATATATAAGATAGATTCCAGAGAGAAAAAATCGTATTTTAATTATTTTATTCACATTTTAAAATGCTGTCTCCTATCATGAAAGATATTTAATGCTGGTTGTACTAAATAATAATAATAAATTTGAGTATTTTGCGTCTTTCCTTGCAATGAGCGCTTTATATTATTTTGATATTATCATCTAATATTTGTCTTTCGTTGATAGTTGTATTTTGGTTATAGTCAACAGTCCTTACTTACGATATTAACAATGCTTGTTCTTCTATGTGCCTTCTATGTCGCTTCAGGACGTTGGCGATCTTGGCTCTCCACACTTTTCTGTCCTTTGTAGATCTTAATAACTTTCATCTTTTTTCCATCTCTCTCAAACACTGCTCCGTCATCTATTCATTCGAGCTGGCTATGTACTGTTTTCCTCCGTCTCTCTTACCTTCAAACCGTTCTGTGAATATCGAATTTTCGAAGCCGTCTTTCCTCCTTTAGTGCCCAATAAATTTCACCTGTCTCTACGTGTTGTTAAATATAAGTTTGTTGCTATTTCCTCTAAAACTTCGTTGTTGCTCACATGTTTAGTTAAAGGTATTCTCAGCAGCTTTCTGTAGAACCACATTTCTGTTGCTTCAAGTATCTTCTTTATTTGTGTCTAGATTGTCTAACATTCAATGCCATATAAGAGGACTGATATTACATAATAGTTCAGTTGTGTTTTCTTTGTTTCTAACGATATTATAGCGAAGAAAACGGCGACCTACCTCGTCAAACCAAGTGACAGCGTGCCGTGTGTATCCTACGACGGAAAATGTCGTGAAAAAGAAAATTACTTACCAAAAAACAGGGCACGTATTCCGCATGACATGCTGAAGACGGAATATTTTAGAAACAAATCAGTCGCTATAAAAGTATTTTGATATGCGAAAATTGAGCGTCCTCTCCCAGTTGTCGACGAATGAAAAAAAATGCTCGGACGATAAAATCAAAAGAGGAAATAAAATTGGGGATTTTTGGCCACAACGTTTGACGGAGAGTGAGTTATTTTTCTGACCGGTTACGTGCATTACGAGATAGTACCTGCGAATCGAGATTTCGGCATTTGTTTCTGCCCCCGATATTCGAGTCTGAACTTACAGTGATTTATTCTCTGCGTTGTGGAAGTAATCTGCGACAAATATTTCCTTTGCAAGCCCAGATCCCATACAGATACTTTTTGTTTCTTAATACTTTGCTTAACTTTCGAAAGGCATCTTTCGCTATCACAATACATTTTCGTATTTCCGTGTTGCACTTTCCGTCCTCTGTTAATACACTTTCCAGATATCTAAATTGTTGCCCCTGTTTGATTTCGGTATCTCCAATTTGTAATTCACATGTTGTGCTGTTCCCTTTTGCCAACAACCATGCATAGTTCTTAATAATGACCAAGACAGTTAAAAGTACTCAAACAAAAATGAATAAAAACATACGCTTTGGACAGTTTATTCACAATTTCCGAATGGATCGGCAACAACATATTCAAAAATTGTCTTTAAAATTAAATTAAAAATTAAACGGACCTTGTCAAGTTTATTTAATGCATTTTCTTATATATATATATATATATATATATATATATATATATATTAAAATTTGTGTATTTAAGAAGCAAATTCTCTCTTAGACATGTCTGATTGAATAAATTACAGATATTATGTCTGCTAATTTTTAATAAAATCCGTTAATACTCACGAATAACCTTCTGTGTATTGATGTCAAAGGATGAGAGAAATGTGAAATTGCACCCCTGAAGATGAGCTTGGTAAAAATCGAAAGTACTTGGGAAATGAAAATAAAAAAATTACGCAGATATAGCACATTTCTCACATCCTTTAACATCGATACACGGAAGGTTATTCGTGAGTATGAACAGATTTTATTAAAATTAGCAGATATAATGTCTGTAATTTATTCAATCAGATATATATATATATATATATATATATATATATATATATATATACACGCAAGTATAGGATTGGTGTATACGGAATAAATTCGAATAACCAAAAATACTATTCTTAAAAGAGTGCTCAATACAGAGTAGAGCAAATATAATTTATTCGAAAATTATAACGTTATAAAATCACTACAAAGACTATCATTTGATAAGACACCAGATGTGTTGAAACAAAATGGCCATTTTTGTAGTGATTTTATAACATATATATTATAATTTTTAAATTATATATATATATATATATATATATATATATATATATGTTGAAACTATTAAATGTAGCCGTCTCTTTTACTCCAATAGCTTCATATCTCGCACCTCTCGCCTGTGGAACTCCCTTCCCTATTCCTTTTTCCCTGAGAGCTATTATCTCCAACTATTCAAATGTAATATCAATCGACATCTCCAGTTGCCTTGATCTATCTGTTACAGTTTTTGTGTATATGGTATGTAATTAGTGAGTTAGTCAAAATGACTTAACTCCCTTTATAGTCTACCAATAGAAGATTAACCAATCAGAAGCCACAGAACATTGTATCCGCCGTGTATAAAGGCGGCCATTTTTGTTTACCCTTCCCGAATGACCAGTGCCAACTTGTCAGGCGAAGATGACAGAAGGAAGTACTACGCTCTGCTACTTTGCTGCGATATCCACTGCTAACCTAAATACGCTTTCCTACTGTCACCGAAATATTCACTGCAAATCTCTGGATTCTATACTCGAAGACGACCGTCAAAATGTCTAACACTATCCACTATCCTTCTCCTCATCCTTTCCTCTATCACTCCTATCTGATCTTGCCCCAAATCTTCTGTAACCCCTTGCGTTCTAGTGGCTTCCCGCCTTGCTTGGGGTGAAATGCTTAATATATATATATATATATATATATATTTGCTTGCCTCGAAGCAACGCTCAGGTCTATACGTTCTCGCAGCATGTCTTGCAGGAGCTGTCTATGGGGACTTTATTTCAAACACACTTCCAGACCTGCTAGAGGATGTACCCCTGCTAATACAAAGACCCATGTGGTTCATGCATGATGGGGCTCCAGTACATTTTACTCACATTGTTCGCGATGCACTGGCTGATATCTACTATGAAAGATGGAGGAGGTAGCGGAGCGGGACCGGTTCCATGGCCTGCACGTTTCCTCGACCTCAATCCTTTGGATTTTTATCTAATGGGGCAAAGTAAAACAATTGGTCTATACAACAGACATTAATAATACAGAGACGCTTCATCAACGTGTCATGGGTGCCTGCGAAACCATTCGACGCCGTGTGGGAGTATTCGAAAGGGTCCGTCTGTCAATAATCCGACGGGTTCATGCGTGTTTAGAAGCAAGCGGGGGACATTTTGAACATTTGTTATGAATTGGTGTGTTGAGGTACAACGATGCATATATATATATATATATATATATATATATATATATATATATATTAACCACCACCGATACGACGTGTCAGATTTAAATTCTCCAAGCCGTCCTTCCTCATAAAGTGTTCCTGAAATTTCTGTCTCATTCTGATACTAAGTATAAGTACCTTTATTTTTCCTTAAAACTTCCATGTTGCTCATATGTATCGTTCATGGCATTCTCGGCCTTTTTCTGCAGAATCACAAATAGTACGCAATGCGTTGTGAAAGAAATTATGATATACCGAGTGTAACAGCAAAAGTGTCCAAATCGTTTAAAAGCAAATTGTCCATTAGTTACATTAAGCTTTGCACCGTTGTATATTAAATACTAGAATGAAGAAAAATCATTAGTTTTCCGCTAACCATTAAAAAATTCCTGCCTGTACCTTTACTTTTTGCTTTATTGCTTCCTTATCCTACACAAATTTACTCAGTCTTTGCTCAATCTACTAAAAACTTATTCTTCTATTCATACGATGACATTAATGAAACATTATTTATGTTTAATCATCATTTATTACTGAAAATAATTACCTATTTCTTCACCTTCTTAAGATGTGACAGTTTAATGTGGAGTTTCGTACGTACAAGGCAATAACAAAAATTGCCCCGTCCACGACTGTCACACTGACAACAGTATCCCACTAACTATCCGTCTTTAGTGCAGTGAAAAAGGTACTGCTGCAGAGTTGGAATCCCCAGGACCAAGCTTACATTTCTCTTCTGTAGAAAACAGACTAATAGTAAGTAGTAAAATTAAGATTGAAATCCCAGCGTTACTAAATTTTAAATTTTGCTATTTGTGACTTTTGGACCTACTTTTAAAATTGCTGGCTAATTTGGACTACTAATGAAAAGAAATTCATTTCAATATTTAGTAGTATAGCCCAGTACTACTACTTTGAAATGAAAAGACTAGTAGGGACTGAAAAAGAGAATATGAGGAATTTAAAATAAAAGAAAGAAAGAAAGAAGTAAAGGCTGTATTTATTAAAGGAAAAGATGAAAATTTAAAGATGAGGAGACAACGAAGACGAAAAAAGACGAGGAGAAAGAGGGAAAAGAAAGAAAAGAGCTTGAGGGAGAGTGTAGTTCAGACTGAAAGGAAGAAGAAGAAGACCGTAAAAGAGAAAAGTAAATAGAGAGAGGGAGAGAGATAGAGAGAAGATTGTAAAAGAGAAAAGTGAATGTTGGAAGGGAAAAGATTATGGAGGTATATTCATTCACACCATGTGGTCATAAGTGTGGGCTTGTGTCCACGAGGAAAAACAGAACAAACGTACATCATAACAATAGAAAAACATGGTAAATTGTATGGCGGTTTCATACAATTCTATTTTTGTATTTGTGTGCATTGGTGTGTGCGTGTTTTACATTACAATTGTGATAAGGTTCATGTTATAAAAGGAAGTAAATCACTCCGTCCTATCACGGAGGGTTTTAAGACACAGGTTGTCATCCCGACAGTTCCTAGGCAAAGAGATTGAATTTCAGGTCTTTAAGTGGCATGTATATATTTCCGACAGGGACAGTCTCTGTTGCATGCTGGGAGTAATTTTATTATTTTTATTTATTTATTTATTTTAAACGAAGTTTAAATTTTATTTTATTTTATTTATAATTTTCATTATTATTATTATTATTTTATATTTTATTTCTTTTTATAATAATAACAATGTTCCCACAAGATACGTATCTTGAAGAATTCCAATGTAGTTTACTTCGCCACTTATAACCCAATCATCCTCCTCCTCTTCCTTCTTCTTCTTCTTCTCCTTCTTCTTCTTCTTCTCTGTCCTCCTTTCAATCCATATAAATTCAGGTTGTTTTTATGATTTGACGTAATGAGCAGGATAAACTATTTAACCAAGAAACTGATTCTTTAAACTGAAGTTACAAAACAGTTTTCACTGTTATAATAATGACGTCTTAGTCACCAAAGTAACTAAGACGTCATTATTCGTCTTCATGCTTAAATATCATAAATAACAAACAAGTGGGTTTTGAGGGAAGGGCATCACTGTTCTTTCACAAGTCTGTTTTTTAAACCAACCTCCACTACCACTATTTTGGCTGTCAGATATCATACTTTTCTCTTCTCATATGAATAGACAGGATTTTTTTAATCTTTTCACAACAAGCAAGGCAACAAAGCCATTAAGTCGCAGGGGGGGGGGGCTACTGAGTGTGAAAGAATATAAGAGAAAGAAAAATATTATTAAGCAGCGAGAACAATAAAAGAACAGGAAGAAGACAAAAGATGAAGATAGACATTGCATTTAAATTTTTGAAGATCAAAATTGACTGGAAAACAAGAAATCAGAAAATAGTTCCACATGCAAGAAGTGCGAAAAAAGAAAATTTTAGCATAGAACTTACGGTTACATCTAGCCATTATAATTTAAGTTGTGACTTGTGACTTTTAAGGTTACTTTTAAAAAGAAGCTGGGTCAACTTGGACAATTATGAGAAGAAAGTCAATTCAAAATTTAGTAGCGCCAAGATTTCAATCATCTTCCAGTTCTTTACTTGTAAGTCAATATAGCAAAACTGGGTCTTTTTAGTTTGATATCAAACACATCCTGATTGACTTAACGTGAACGTGTGTCGTAGACCATTGCTATTAAAGTGAGTTTAGCCCTCGCTAGATTTGTCGCCTTTTGCTAGATTAAGATAGGCTTAGTAAATATCTTACGGCGCGCCAATGTGCAACCGTTACTAACCTGGTTTCACGTACCATTATTTAAAGAACGAACAATTGATTAACACAAACACCAGAAATATGTATGGTGCTGCATAAACAGGAATTTGTTTGGAAAATAGGAAAGCAACTAATGAAAGAAATAAGGTGACGATTTTAGACCCATGAAAAATGGTTTTAATCAATTTAATAGTATTTGATCGTCTGCAAATTCGAAGTCATCATCATCATCATCAAAACTGTTTCGATTTGAGGTTAACATGTCCTCTCATCTTCAGTGACATTGTATACTGATTCGACAATATTCTGCCAGTCTTCTCTGTCCTCTGCGAGTTTTCGGATTCGTTGCAGATCTTCCTTGATTGTAAACTTCTTCAAAGGTAAAGTGGGATCTTTCTGCCTTGTTCTTTGAATGTCTCGGTTCAGCGTTGTGACTATAATGATTCTTGGATGACCTCTGAACTTTCTGAAGTCAGTCTTTTCAAAGTAAAAACTCCATGGCTTTGTTAGCAGGACATTCTGGATCCGTTCTGTTTGTTAACATTCGTATGTTTTTTCTTGAACAGTGAGTTTGATTACAGACACACAGTCTGATACTTTCCAACGTCGATGTACATTATTCCTCCATTTACTGTTGACAACAAATCCGTTTCCATATTGTTTGCATTCTGTCTCTAAACATGTCAGCTGTCCCTTGTACGAAGGCGCCGTCATCGTAACATACCCCAAAAACTAAATACGATATTTGCACGACTAGCCGGCGACATTAGACGGCCAACCTGTTTCTGTCATATGGAAAACAAACATATCTTCCTTTCGAATCTCACCGAAGGCTTATTCTTTATTTCGGATCAACACTTTTGACTAAAGACTGTCTCTTGTGATTGCATTCATGTTCTACCATCCATTTACACAAGCTCATTAGATATGTTACTCGTTGTATCCTTCTGTCCCATTTGCCTTCAGTGTGTCGTAGAAGTCTAAAATTCTCCAAGCCTTCTTTCCTCATTATGTGTCACAGAAATTTCAACTGTCTCTTTCTGATCCTCATAAAAATTATCATTTTCGTTCTCAATAATCCAGAGTGACCAAACTAGGACACTTTTTTTATTTTTTTAATAATTGTTATCTTATTATAATGCCGAGTGTCTCCCTTTTAGCACGACCGTTACGCCCTGTCAAAAACTAATAAATAATGGATTGTTTCGTTTTGATCGTGTGAAAAGACAAATAAAAACATACGCCACTTGCTTTCAGTGAGAAAGAAAGCAAGAAGGGAAAGATAGAAGTGTTTAACGTTTGTTTCAGTGAAATGGAAAAAGGTTTCAGTTTCAAATCTTTTCATTTGTACCCTCTTACTTCTTAAAATAACAACCAGCATTCATATTTATGGTTGTTATTGCAATACTTTGTTAAATTTGTTGAGCTCAAATATTTGACGATGTGATAGGGGAATTTCTACGGATATTTTATTGCCGCCATTGAATAAAAGCTCAGTTCAATCATTAACTTAAGATTTATCAAAAAATTCAAATAGGTAAACCGTTAAATTTTCCCGTGTATTTCTAGTTAATAATAATTGACAATTATTTATTTAAATTCCAATACGTTCACTAAATAATTCGTATATTACAGAAAATATAGGTAACAATCAAGTAAATGGTTGCTATTTTTTTCTCTTTTAATTTCATAACGTTTCACATGGATGGTCAATTGTGGAAACGCATAAAACGAAATAAACAGATAAAAAATAATCCTCCACACTTCATTTTAAGAATTACACTCTGTTATCTTCCTAGGCTTGCTTTTGTATTTATTATTTTGGATTTTTTTTTCCTTTTTTGTTTATGTTAAATCACTTTGTTTCCTTTTCAACCATGTCAGTTCCTTTAAGAGAAAAACAAACGAGGTCGTATTATTTACAGTTTTAAGTATCGTTTAAGCTCTACAAATTTATGCTTGCATCATGAAAAACATTTTAATACTTTTACAAAGCACAGTACTTTTTCCCTCCATTTCAAGCTTGCCCTCTTTCTTTCATTGGTCCCGTTGCATTAATTTTTACAGTTTTCAAAGTTAGGTGTGTAGCATTACAAATCTTAGTTGTCTGCCCTTGACTGTAATTTGTGCGCATGTCAAGAATACAAGATGCGTCATCTCGCGAGAGACGTGAATGTCAGGCCGCCTCGTCAGATGGATTCAATTCCATCATGGCGTCTGCATATGTATTCAGATTTTCATTTTTCTCTCGCTTTATATGACCGAAACTAAACGCAATGACGACCACGTCAAGTTCTCAAAACATTTAATTTACTTAATTTTCATATCTGCAAAGGCGTTCCTATTTCACAACCTGAACAAATCATTGTTACATGAAGATTCTGTAAATATGTACATAAAGTGTTTTCTCACAAACATCCATACATGTCCTTGTCTGTTTTCACTATTGAACCAAGTGTTAATATATCACCAGTGTGGTAATGTTTATATCGGGATGGTTACTTAAATTTATCTCCACTATCCATTCCAGTAGTTGGTTGGAAAAAGCATCATAAAATTCACCAAGGCTAGATATGAGGTGTATATTTTGGACGAAATCTCTCAGTATCCTGGTAGCGATGACTTTTTTTCTTTTACCAAAGTGTTTTAAGAAACAAAGTTCCTCAATATTGTTTTTTAAACAAATAACATTTAAAGAAGGCCTGAAAATGAAAGTGAAGAGAACATGAAATATTTGAAAATAAAAAAATAGCTTCAAATTCTCCTTGCGTTTTATATGGGAAGATACATCATCACTTAGGTTAAATTTATGCCCAACGCTGACTACCTTAGGCTAAACTTTTATCTAAGACGATCACTTCTATTCAACCTGACTCCATTATAATAATAATTGCGCCGACGATATTAATATTATTAGTAGTAGTAATAGTAAAAGTGTAAAATTAATTATCTTAACAAAAGTACCGGCGACCTTCGTTGGTGCCAGCTGATTCAACATACTTTTGTGACTCAACGAACACCTGTTGTCACTTTTGTGATGTCAACGAATACTCGTTGTCACTTTTGTAATGCTCGTTGTAGTGGAGACTTTGTAATTGCAGAAAAACTATAGTAACGCCGTTGTACAATACTGGTGTCAGACGCCTTCGAATATGAACTCGCACTTGTTCAATAATATTCGCTAGAATAGTACTCCAAATAGTGATCAGTATAGAGAATAGTGTAGAGAAGAGAATAGCGATCCGAATAGTAATAGAGGATAGAATAGAAATAGCGTTCAATCAAACACACGCTACCTCCCATACATGCGCTTCCTCTATGGTCACGTGGTCTACTTAATTCAATAATGGGGTCGCCCGTGTTTGCTCACTGGCGATCTATGTTCAAACTCAAGTGTCGGCAGTGATACTTTATTCTTATATAACACATACTCGTATCTAAATTGACTCATCACACTGCTATAATTAAGCACCTAGAAACGACAGAAGAAGGAGATATAATTCAATCTGTTTTTGCTACGTTCAACTGTAGTGGTAGCTTACATTTTATAAAATATGTTGTTTTGTTTCCCCTTTAAATGTTTTATTTCAGCAATCATGGAGGATATTTTCACTATTGTAATTTCTTGCTTCCTTTTCGGCTGTACCACTGGCTTGCTTTTTATATACAGTAAGGCTTTCTGCTATAGCTAAAGTGCTTTTGTAATGCACTGATTGCTGTCTTTAAACAATACATGCTTAAATAGATAAAGAACTTTTGCATGAATATACCCTGCTGAAATAGGAGAGAGTCTAACGTGCGCGTGCGCCTTTTATGCTATTAAATATCATAAATAAATATGTTTGCAATGGCACAAGCTTGTTTACATTATTTAGGTAAACTAGAAGTTATACCAAGCTGGTCGATCAGAAAAAGCGTTCAATTAGAATGGAGCAAAAACAGAATCATGTTTAGACGTAACAGAGTCTATCTTCTTCAATTACTTTAAAGTACTTTCATTAAAAAAACATTTTGAATTAATGCAGTTACTGATATAACTGAAGTAGTCTGTATTTATTCAGTCGAAATTAGCCGAGGATGTGAAGGGGTAAAACCAGGCAACATGAAGACGCACTTCAAGCCACAATTATTTTGGAGTTTTTGAAATTCAATTTGTCAGTGTGCTACCAGGGATGTAAAAGAGGATACATTTATAAAGCAATTGTTAAGTTTGATGAAAATTGATTGAAAGATCAACGAAAAATAAGAAAAAAAACAGTAAAAATCGCCATTTTTCGCTATTTACGCAGGTTTTCACTATATAGGTGGACTCAGTTATCAAGTTAAATGACTGTTAAACAATCAACTTATTGTCGTCTGCAAATGAGTGGTTTGTATTAGACTCCGTGAAAATTGAGGGATTTTTTAATTTAATATATGTTGAGAATTTTCATTTTCGCGGTTTTCGAAAACGATTTTTCGTTTAAAAATGAGTTTTTCGTCATGATGTAAGTAACCTGCGTAGAGTTAAAACAAAAGGAGGAAAAGGTTGAATTTATCGATTTTTGATCGACTTTATCGATTTGATTTTTTTTAAATTATCGATTTTTTACGCCAAGAACCAGTCCCTTACATTGTACTGTGTATGTGCTAAGTTTGGTCAAAATCGGTTGGATGGATCTCGAGTGAAAAGGTATCACACAGACACACAAACATTTTCTTTACATATATAGAGATTTATTTGACCGCGTTTTAAATAACAGCGCCCTCTTTCTCATTTCAGCAAATGAGAAATCGTTTTATTCCTTTTTTGCTTTCATGCATTTATCAGAAGGTTAATTTTCGTTTAATTAAAAGTGCATTGCCTGTCTCCTTTTCAATATAGTTATTTAAAATTTAACAAAAAAACAGATTTCGAAAATAGTATACTTTTTGAATGTTTGTTTGAAAAATGACTTTCCTATTCTGAGATTCATTTGGCGTCTTTGGGTATGACGATAAACTACATCCGCGTTTTTATTAAGACGTTAGCCTACGTCCATTTAACATAACGCCTCTGATCAGGTTGTTTTGAGGAGGTTGGTACCACATCTTAATTGCTGGTTTTCCCAGATCCACCCTGACCCGGGGTGGTAGCACCTGTTAGGGTCAAGCTATGGGTAAATAGTTAACAGGATAAAACTGGCTGTCAAAACAGTATGAAAGTGTAAAAATAGGTTTTAATACTAGACATACTTTGTAAACAATTATCAGCAATAAATTTTTGAAGAAAAAAAACTATTACCAGCAATACATTTTTTATAAAATATTATCAACAATACATTTTTGAAAAAAAAAATTATTACCAGCAATAAATTTTTGGAAAAAAAATATTACCAGCGATACAGTTTTGCAGGAAAAAATTATTACCAGAAATAGATTTTTGACAAAACAAAATATTACCATCAATAAAAATTTTGTTAGCATTAAATAACCCACTGAGGTTGATATGCCGTAAAACAAAACAAACCAAACTCTTGTGATTGGTTGTGATCTGTACATATGACTAGTATGCCGAAAATTGAACCTAGGAACATTATCATTAGCAGTGAATATCATAAAATTTTATTGTTCTTTTGTTTGCATCATAAAAATTAATAATAAATGATGATGGTCCCATGGCAGATAGCAGGAAAGGGACTGTTGATGATGATGATGATAAAATGATAATTGCCAAGACAAAAAAAAAAAGCAGTCAAGGGACAATTATATGATGAAGATGATGAAATGATGATGTATGTCAAAACCAGACAGTGACAGTTCTGATAAGCCTTATACACTGATTGGATGAAATCATTCGTTTTTCTCTTTCCATTTCCTGTCAGATTTAAAGATGGTGTCGATTTCTGTCAACTACTTGTTTGAAATTGACTTGAAGAAGACATAGACACCTAGAAAAAAAGAAGATTGTTTCAATTAAAACGGACAATTAACTTTCAGCTCAGAAGCAAATGGCCACCACGTTCATCTGATTTGACACCTTATGATATTTTTCTACGGAGCTATGTGAAAGGACAGATCTATATCCACCCACAATTCGTACAAGTCTAGAGGAACTTTACAAATGATCACTGAGGCACTGAAGAATGTTACGCAAGACATGCTACAACATGTTTGGTAGGAGCTAGACTACAGATTTGACGTGTGTCATGCATATTGAACATTTTTGAAGCTTTGTGAAATTTGGATCGAATTTTGATAAATAAATCTTTTATTGTTTCACATGAAGCCTATTTAATTTCGTTTGACTGCGGCATGCAGTTACTTAGATATTCATATTTTACATTTTTTGAGACACCATATATATATATATATGTGTGTGTGTGTGTGTGTGTGTGTGTGTGTGTGTGTGTGTGTGTGTGTGTGTGTGTAACAAAATATTAGGAACTATTTGAGATAATTATAATTAAAGAAATTCTCAAGTTTTATTCATGCATTACAAAATGTACTACTACATTCATCAGTATATTATATGTATGTGTGTGTGTGTGTGTGTGTGTGTGTGTGTGTGTGTGTGTATGTAAGCCAGTTTTCCTATTAAATGAGTAGGTCCCTATTCCTCCTATCAATTTAAGGGTTATCATCCTTTTTGATTTGAATGCTTTGGCTGGGACTCTCAAACTTTACTCTTGGCGCATCCGGAATATATTAAACACCTTCACTCCTTAAGCACGGTGATATGCATTAACCCCTTCATTGTTTCTGCTATTTCTCTAACCTAGAGCCATTATCGAAGCATGGGTTGATGATATCCTTTAAAAAATTAAAGGTGCTCCCTGAACTGGCTCTTATTCTCTGAAAAACAGCAAAAAAATTGGTTCGCTGCCTCCTGCTTTCTTGTCAGCAGAAATCTTAAAAGAATGAAAGTTTTTAAGAACTCATGAAAAAACACTTCCAACTATCGTTTTGAAATTTCAAAAGAATGAATCACTCTGGATTGTTTCAAAAAAAAATCAGTTTTTTTGGTTAAAAAAAACAAAATTTAAAAAGTTTCTCCAGGTCAAAAATATGAAAGAAAGGTTTATCACGCTCTAAATAAAAATTTTATTCATTAGGACCCTCATCAATCAATGGTATTTTCTTATCATCCTCTTTTGAATCATAAATTCACCTGAAATATAAAAAAAAGCCAAGTCACGCTCGGATTATCCCTACATATTTTTTTAATCATTTCACCCAAAGCAAGCCTAAGGACAAGGGGATTAATATAAGTAAAAGAAAATTAAAAGACTATTGAGGAGAAAATCACAATCAAAAAACAGATTTCAGGAAGACAGAAGATATCGATTGTAATAGTCATTCATTTTTTTGAAGATTGTTCTCTCTAAAGAAGCAAGAAAGCGGAAGAGAGTTCTTCCAGAAGAACTCTGCTGTCGAGAAAAGAAACTATTAAAACAGAATTTAGGTTTCATCCAGCTAATTAAAAAAAGAAAACGAGGTCCTAAACTAGTTATTCGGTTTGGTTCATCTTTCATCGCAGAGCCTTTTTTTCAGACAAGCAATATGCCTTTGTTTCTCAGGTCATTTTTTGATGAACTTACAATATTTTCATATCAAGATTTTTATCATTTTAGATAAACAAGATCTCGCATTTTCACTGCACCATTAACATAAATGTTGCCCTCAACGTTCGTCTTTCACCGATGGAAGTTTGGAAGGTGCGGTGTCTGGTGAGTTTTTAGGATAACGATGTGATCCAACATTTTATGAAAGTGTAAAATTGGCGTTATCGTGTTGAAAGCAAAGGTTGTTTCCTTTTTTCACTTGAATTTGAAAATTTCCCTTAAGCTTAGCCATCATCGAAAGGTAACAATCAAATTTGATAGTTTATCCGGGGTCAAGGAAATCCAGAAAATCACTCTCAAAAAAATTGGCAAATATAAATGCATATCAATTTACCCTATGCCTCTAATTTTGTAACTTTCTTTACGTTGATAGGAGTCAAATTGGAATTATTTATTAAACAAATCCATTAAATTTTTTCATTCATTCTAATCAATAAATTTTTCCATTGACCCAATCCCTAGACTTCCATTTCGTTTCCTTAGCAAAACCGAGCAACATGCTTCTTCAGGATTTATTTCTTCTGCTCTCCTCGAACTTGGAAAGCTTATATTAACACTGACATTTGGTAACTCGGACCTGCTCTGAAAGGTAGTTCACTATGATATTTCTTTTCAATCCGCTATTAAACAGGAATTTCTAACCACAAGAGAACTTTCCGTTACCAACATGCTAATGGGACTCTTTCCATGATTTTCTCCGCCATACTTCTGGGACTGCCATCTTTAAACTCCCAATAAAAAATTGTTTTATCTGAGGTCTCTTTTTAAAAATATCTTAAAGGAGGCATGAACGCTTTATTTATTTCACTTGTATAATATTGAAACCTCAGGAATTTGGTGCTTTAAGCACACAAGAAGAACTATTTTCGGCTTGGCATTCCTGTGTGAGCTCTCGTCATAACTCGAAGGCAAATATTCGTTGCAGTTCGCAATAAATAAAGTTTGAGTCCTCAGAAAAATATAAGTCCTGTTTGCCGAGAGAATGATAAACCGCATAGCAGCGTCCATACTTTGGTACACGTAGTTACTGGCATTCAATCAATGCTGGATTTTTTAAATCAAGTGCAAGATCTCTTTCCTCCCTCTTCAATTGATTCAACGTGTTATCATTCTCTTTTGATAAAGCTGAATGCTATGCCCGTAAATTCTCCTCAAACTCGACTCTTGAATATCCCTGAATATCTCCCCCTAGAACTGAGTCCCCTGTTGAGTGATATGCATATAACCCCTTCCATTGTTTCTGCTATCATCTCTAACCTAGAGCCCCACGAAGCATGTAAACCCGATGGTATCCCTGTAATAGTCACTAAGAAGTGTGCTCCTGAACTGGCTCCTGTTCTCTCTAAAATGTATAATAAATGCCTTGTTGCTTCCTGCTTTCCTCTTTTCTTCCAGTTTTTAAGAACTCTGCCGTCTGACCCTTCCAACTATCGGCCTTATTAGCCTTCCATCTCTTTTTGGAAAACTACTAGAGGTCCTAATCAATGCTGAATTGGTTCATCATCTTTCATCGCAAAGCCTTTTCTCAGATAAGCAATATGTCTTTCGTTTTTCCAGGTCAACTGATGTACTGACAATATTTGCGGATGTTGCTCATTCAATCAAATCTGGAATTTGACATCATAGTTACAGATCGTTTTTCTCATAAATCAAGACGAATTTAATTAAATTGCGTTTGAAATTGTAAGTTAAGCTAATATTTGTGTTATGAATAATCAAGAGTGGCCTCCCCTTGTTTTGTTACTCTCCTCTTTGAGAGAGCTATTTCTATTTACTGGGACTATAAAAGGTCACTATACGCGAATCTTGTATTCTCAGTTGAATAAAGCTTTCTTAAAGTCTACACCAGTGTACTATTGATCTTACTGTTTCTTATGCATATGTCAAATTAATTAAAAAAAATTATTTTCGTTCATGAACATAACAGTATTATTTATTAAACTCGTCATATTTTTCAAGACACTGGTTATTGGAAAGACACGCCAATTATTGGAAACAAAGCACGGATAATAAGAATAGTGCTAAGGGGTTTACTCTTATCTGTTCACCAGTAAAACTCGAAAAATAAATTCTGTTTTGAATTGCTACCATAATAAAAATAATTGCCGCCCCCACCCCTTCATTCCAACTTCACCTCTACAAAAATATAATCTTTATCTATTCCTTAATAGTAAAATTGATTGTCATTTCGTTTTCTTTTTTGTTTTATACATTGACAAATAATTATGGAAGAGTGGTTTTCCCAGGTGTTCCCTGTTATCTTCGTTGACCGGTAGTGTGTAATGAATGCGATATTACGGTGAAGTCCATGACCTCTCAACCATCGTTCTCATTTCAATCATTTGAGCTGAACATGTCAGTGAAAAATTAAGAAGCGAGGCAGTCGCGGCATCATTATTTGATATCCTTTTAACGCTATTCAGAGGACGAATTCTGTTGTGAAATTCAGCCTGGCTCAACAAGGTGGACCATTTCTCAAATATCCGGTTAATGTATGTACAGTCAGTTTCTTGTACTAATTACGTAAGTATAATTAAATCGATAAATACACAAAAACACACACAGGCACACGTATATACAGTTATCTACATGCGCACACCTACATATATTTTCTATATGTACGCATGTATCTCAAAGATATATATGTATATATACGCAATATATTTATTCATGTATATGTGCGTGCGTGTGTGTATACACACAAATGTGTACAACCCAACACACATGAAAAGGGAGAGTACATTTTGTCCTTTTAGATAAAAAAAAGTTTAAGAACTCTGCATAAATAATTTAACATGTATACTTCATTGTTAATAGGTCAATGCTTTGAGATTATATACGTTTTAAAACCAAGTGTAGGCGGATTTTTGCAGAGAGGGAAATGTTTCTATGCATTGGTTTATAGAGAGTTAACTCCTTCGACATCAATAAATAAAGATGGCTACGAACTAAAAAAAAAAAAAAAAAAAAAGAACACGGAAACGCACATACATATATTTCATTGCCTATGATTGCGCATATATTCACGCACAAACATAAGGCTTCGCGCCTAAACAATGGCACAGTTGCCTAGCACTGTTCTCAAAGTATGGGATGACCAAGTCGATGTTGACCAGGTTCTGCGTCATTTATGCCGTTATGGAAAGTACCAGCTCTTTCTTTATGTGCAGATATTGTTGGGGATTGTACCGGCAGCAATTAATATTTTGGCTAACGTATTTACAGGTAAGAATTTAATGTAGAACGTGGTCCAAAAGTCTTGTCACCCCTACCAAAAAAAAAAGTAATAACAATAGAACAATTAATACAGTAATTCAACCCGCATGTACTGGATTCAGTTTATTCACTTTCATTAACGCTGATACAAATTGAAAAGGTCTATATAAACACCATTTTTTCGTAGAAGCTCGTGTCAGCTATCTAAAATAGGAAATTATATTATGTAGCAGTGACAAAACTTTCGGACCACCCTGTATATATTAATATAATAATTCCTCCAATTCTTTGTACTCTTAAGATATGCTTCAGTGTAGCGTCTAGAAAGTTAACTGTTAAATCACACTTGCTTTTGTCAGTCTCTTTTTGTTAGTGTGGGGAATCATTTTATAAACAAGTTACAACGATAAAGAGGCTTTAAATGACTTTCTTTATTGGCTACGATTATACTGTTAAAACAGTTGTTGAAATCCTGTTATATATAAATGTTGAATAAAATCTGTTAGAGTCAACCATAAAATAAAATAAAGATATATAATTAAATGGGAGTTATGTCCCTTAGGGATTTTGAAATCTCCACGGGGAGAGAGTTTATCTGGGCTTCCCGAAAAGTACGGGTACTTGGTAATAACATAACCTCGTCACCAAATCTGTTATAATCTAGTCCCCGTGTTTTTAGGGAAACCCGGATCAACTCTCTCCTTGTGGAGATTCCAAAATGCCTAAGGTACGTAACTTTCATTTAATTAGATTTATAAATTAATAATCAAACAAATCCTTTTACCTCATATGGGGAATAGGGTATTTCGTCAGACGACAAAAGTGTTTGTCTGTTTTTTTTCAACCCCGGTCTGGAATGAAGCTTACGTCTGTAAGGTTAGAGGAAGCAGAAGGCAGTAGGAGTTGACTGTGAGGAATTGATATTGGAAGCTAAAGGGTCAACTTAGACCGTAACTTGCCGAAAACACCTCGTACAGAGTTTATACTTTTCACTGTTTCAGTCGGACGCTAAGCACGAGGCAGAGGTTAAGGGGGGGGTGTTAGGTGTCTTAAGAAATTATTAAAGAAAGCTCAGAATATTAACCTCATGACGACAAATAGGGGGGGTGTCTTAGAAGAAAACACAAGTTTTTAACTTAAATTTAAAATTAAAGTAGAGATAAAGAATGAACCCAAAAATAAATCTAAAGAAAAAATAATGAGATAAATTAATTAATTAATTAATTAAAAATTAAAAAATTTTTTTTAAAAAAATACGCTAATTCCCATAGTGGAATTTTACCTTACTGGATACCCTAAGTCACTCCCCTCACTCTAAAACTGTTTACACTATACTGATTATAATTTAAAAACTTAATTCTCCTTCCGTTAATCCCCTACGTCTCTTTATCTGTGAATTCCTTTAAATTTATTTTAGGATTTATTTGATTATTAATTATATTGCTCTGTATAAATAAAATACATCGAGCTCTTTTTGTGGATCAGTTCTAATATTTTTATATTACTAGGATCCACTTGCATTATATAGCAATTTTTTTTTTATATATATATATATATATATATATATATATATATATGTATATGTATATGTAAGCAAATATATGGATATAAATCCGACAGTATGAAGAAAAATATATACGGAAAAAACAAACAAAAATCTTATATACAATTATGCTGTAAACAGCATAATTGTATATATTTTGTTTGTTTTTCATATATTTTTCTTCATATATATATATATATATATATATATATATAAACAGAGAGAGAACAGATGGAGTAAAACTCTACAATTCGTAGCATTTACTTTTTTTTAAAAAAAGTTAATACAAAGTAGAGCAAAATATTATAATATTTTTATTATAATAGATTATAATAAAAACATTTTACATTGGTACACAAAAGCTTTCATGTTTCAATACTATGGTTGTACTTCGTCAGGTGATGGTAGATAATTTGTGATAAAAAATGATTTATTTGGGAAATTGAAAACAAATCGTTACCTCTTTTCGGGAGTTAAGAGTGGGGAGCATAAGGTCAGAAAAGAGGTAACGATTTGTTTTAAATTCCCAAATAAATCATTTTTTTTATCCAAATTATCAACCATTGCCTGACGAATATATATATATATATATATTATGATTGACCCTAACGTAATCACTCACTTTACAATAGTCAACTTACTTACAACTAATCAACTTACTGCATAAAGTTGACGAGACTCGATAATCTTTTCACTACCAATTATATAGATTCTCGAGAAAGATTTGAACGACAGGGGGGAGGGGGGTACCAGGTATAGGAAGACGTTAAGTTATTTTTACAAGTGAGAAGAGATTGCCAACCACACCTCATTGAAAATCAGCATTTGAAATACTGTTTTATATATGAGTTTGCACAATTTTCACTTCAGTGTCCTCCAGTTGAATAGGTCATATATAGGTTGTATACGTTAAAGCTATGTGTATGCAGATTTTGCTGCATAGGTAATATTTCCAGGCAGTGGTTTTTACGCGCTCATTCAATGATAAATTATTCAAATTATAGCAAAAAGAACAGCCCAATAGGCAGATTACAAATTAGAGATATCAAAATCAAACAAGTATAACAATTTAAATATCTGTGAAGTGTTTTAGCAGAGGACAGAAAGTGCGACAATGAAATCCGATGGTACATTGGGATAGTGAAAGATGCTTTTCAAAAACTAAGCAATGAAAACTGAAAGTTTTTGTCAGAAGCGAAGAAAAAATACTGAATTACAGTAGAATTCCTAACAACCATATTAAGAAGCCCTTCCGGATATGAGGAATTGTTTACAAAGTCCGGATATGAGGGATTATATTTAGATTAAAATAAAAACTGAAATCAGGTTTAACATTTATTTTCAATGTTTTATAGTAAACAAAATAAGCTAATGGTGAGTGAAATATAACGGAATTGATTTTAAAGAAAAAAAATTATGTAATGTTAATGAAAGTTCATTAAATTAAGTATGCCACGTATGCAAAACAAATAATGTAACGAAGATTTTTAATCGCTTTTGCATGATGATTCTTTCTCTTCTAATGTCATTCTCAACTTTTTCCGCATTCCGTTTGGCTTTTGTTCTTGAAATTTTTAAACGAAATATACTTTTTAACTCTACGTGCGTTATTGCAATCGTCAGAGCTGAATGCTGGCTTTCTTTCCATAAAACTGACAACCGTTTCAATAGCTTTTTCAATTTCAGTCCAGGTTTCATCACAATCATGCATCTCATCGCTATTTTGTTGCAGATGTGTCTCGTTGTCATCCTTTCCTCTTATTCCCATCATCTTTTGCACCAATACAAGCCATTAGAGGAAAATAAGCATAAGCAATTATCCAAAGAATTCAAGTATACACATCAAAATCATGTCCGGATATGAGGCACTCCAGATATGAGACACTCCGGATATGAGGGATTCCGGATATGAGGGATTCCGGATATGAGGGATTCCGGATATGAGGCACTCCGGATATGAGGGATTCCGGATATGAGGCACTCCGGATATGAGGGATTCCAGATATGAGGCACTCTGGATTTGAGGGATTCCGGATATGACGAATTCTACTCTATTACGTAATATCAACTCTTCTATATGTCTATGAAAAACTGGATAACGCCATTACAGATAAAGAAAAGACTTTAAGCAACAGAAAGGTGGTTCTACTGAGGACACCATGGACCGAACATCTGAACATCAACAAGGTTTGGGAGAAAATGGCAACAAAAAGGAAACATATACTTAACATCAGAAATAATTGAAATTTCTAGGGCACATAATCAGGAAAGGGGACTTTTTTATACTCACAGGACAGATTGAAGTCAAGAGGGACAGAGGAAATAACGTATCTAGCGAGCTTAAGTAAATGGATGACGGAAAAAGGTTTAGGAGAGGTAACAAAAAGAAAAAAAAAAGTGCTACAAAGGACTGGAAATTGTTGAGAGTCATGATCGCCTATGTCCTGAAGGAACACGGCACATAGAGGAAGAATATGCCTGTTTCGAAATGTCTTATAATAATAAAATACCTATAACTGGATTATATTAACAATGAATATTTGATATCAACTAGTTGACCAACATTCGTACATATTTTTGAAAATCTTAGAACGGCACAGAAAAAAAAGAGACAGATTTTATTAAGCTAACGTTTTAAGCTGTTAAATCTGTGCGTTTTCCACTGATACCAGATCTTTTTATGTGCCGTGTCCCTTCAGGGCATGGGAGATGATTGCTCACCACGACTGCTTCTTTGTAGCTCTAAATAGTCTTTGACTCCATCCCATCCCTCACAGTTCATTTACAAGCTCGTTAGGTACGTTACTGTTTCCCTCTGCTCTTCAATATATCATGTGAGTGTCCTTTTCCCCCAAGTCCTTTTCAGTGGAAAATACGTAATTATTTTAACCATGAGTTAAGCCACTTTTACTCAGTTTAGCTTCATCTGAGACAAGGTAATCAGTGAAATTTCCTCCAGTTGTTATAGCCTATGAGACGAGCTTGTAAGCCTCTATTACATGGCGATGTGTACTTCTTTTAAAATCTTTTGTTATAGTTTTTTATACATGTTTATATTTATTAAGCTTAGTACAGTATAGTGCATGTTCAAAAGACGGAGAATCTAGAATAGAAGATAGTGTTTCACTGATATTCAAAGTAGGTAAAGCCTACATCCGCATTCGAATTCATTTTACTTGAGTTCGTAAAATGGTTATAAGCTGAAAATATATATAACTTTTGCAGCTTCTTTTTTTATTATTTTCTATCGAAGTTATACAGAGTGTCTTACAAATAAAGAAAATATTTTAAAAATTTACGCCTAGCCTTTCCAGAAAATAGTCGTCTCTTAGAATTCCTGAAAATAATGACCATTTAGCTTTCCTGAAAATACATTCTGTCGGAAGTTCGTATGAAAATCACATAAACCTCAATAACTCAAATTTGCTTTGAACAATTTTTCTCAAATTTTAAATGAGACGACAAAATAAAGCTTCAGTTAAATCTTCAGGTAGTTTCACCATGTTTTATTAAAGTTATCGGATTTATTATAAAAACTGCAGACTGAAGTTATTATGCAGATTAAACTAATATTCATTTAAGGCCTCTTGAATCTAAACTATTTTTTCTTTTTTCCATAATATATATTGAAACATATATATATATATATATATATATAAATTGAAACATTGTCATTCTTAAAACAATTAAAGCCCTGGATCAAACTTGTCAGTGATGGTCATACTCGTTTAAGGAGTCACTAGTCATCATATGTAAAATAAACAAAATAACAGGTGAAGGGAAAATATGTAGAACAAAGCCTACCAATACAAAGCATGCAAAAAAGAAACATGGCCAACGTATCTTAACAAACATCAACACTGTTCACTATCAAGTTCTGAATGTATCTGAAGGACTACCCTAAAGATATTTATTAATTCTACCTTAGTCTGGCACAAGGTTTTAGTAAAGGAGAACCGAGTGCAGTTCAAAGTATTACATACAATTGCTCTACAATAGGCGCCTGAAATATTTATTAAGCTGTTATAGCGTCACCCAGTGAATTAATGCCGTCAAATTGGCGGGAAAGAGAGAATATATTGATAAGTATTGATGACGATACCTGAGGAATTCTATTGAATCTAATCCGTTCTTAATGTATCAGCTGTTCGCATTAAGTTGTATAGCTGGCCACTCGTATTCGAGGATACCTGTCTACTAGGACGGCTAGCCAATCCCTATTGCAGATGCTTGCTCAGGCGCATTTGTGTTTATTCAACACCCACAGAGCCCACCTGTGTTTTATACTGCAACTATGCTGAGCAAACCTTAGTTACAATTTCTGGGCAAGAGAGTGTTATCTAGCGTGATCAACAACTTGAAGAAAGCCCTCGGCCAAGGCCAAGGGTTCCATCTACCCAATTTCACTCACAAGGGTCAACCTGTGGTATGATTTTCAGGCACTTTCCAAAGATACTGCACGCTGAGGTTGACTCCTCCAATCCAATAACATCAGGAACTCTTCTTCCTGACAAATCGACCATGGTGAGATTTGAACCCGAGTCTCATGGCTAGAATGCAAACGTTCTAATCACTCGGCCACTTGCTCATAATTAAGTTGTAACACAAACAAAAAACTACACATGTACACTTGCACAAACTTGGAAAAAATGTAAGTTATAGAAATTGGTACCTGGCAAATTTAGGAAGAAAACTCTGTAACTTTTGGGCTTAACGAGATAGATAGATAGATAGATAGATAGATAGATAGATAGATAGTGAACGGACTGAGATAGATAGATATGAATGAATGAATAGATGATAGATAGATAGATGAATAGTGAACGGACTGAGATAGATAGATAGATAGATAGATAGATAGATAGATGAATAGTGAACAGACATAGATAGATAGATAGTGAACAGACTGAGATAGATAGATAGATAGATAGATAGATAGATAGATAGTGAACAGACTGAGATAGATAGATAGATAGATAGATAGTGAACAGACTGAGATAGATAGATAGATAGATAGATAGATAGATAGATAGTGAACAGACTGTGATAGATAGATAGATAGATAGATAGTGTTTTGGCTTTGTTAGAGCCAGAAATAAAGACACAGAGAGGAATTGAGTTAAACAAATATATTAACAGAAACAGTAATACAAACATCTACAAACGAGAGTGTTACAGCAAGAATGTACGATCCGACTGTCAGAGCTGACTGCTGGAAACTTCCCTCTTCAAAAGGCAGTACCTGCTTCTATTTATAGCTAAGAGAGTTCATACGTGCGTGGGTAAATTACTGTAACAGATTTTATGCTTCTTGTTGATGAGCATGTCTTTTGTCTTGTTACTCATATTTTTACGCATTTCTGCTTTATCTGTGATATTCATTCTTTCTCTTTCTGCACATTTTTCGTTGAGCCTGTTCCTTATTTCTTTATACACTATTTAGATTATTCGGACTATTTTCCTCATCTTTGTCGCCATATTTATTACAACGTTTCGACCGTTATACGCTCAGGACTTCTTTAGGTGGTTGGAATGTCGAACTGAACACTTTATTTCGCTCACTGGGGTAGAAAGTTCTAGTTCCACGTGCCATGTTTAATGGATGTCAGTTATCCCCTGTTAATTCCCCTCTGAAAGTTCTCCACTGCCTTAACCGAGTATTGAACTCACACTCTTTGGGTCCTGTCACTGGATCTAACTAACGCCTTTATCCACTGTGCCATGTGTCCTTGAAGAAAGCCGGGGTGTACAACGACCGAAACGTTGTAATAAATATGGCGACAAAGATGAGGACAATAGTCCGAATAATGTAAATAGTGTACATAATACATCATCTCAGAAATATAGACAGATACTGAAAGGCTGAAACGGTGTAATAAATATGGCGACAAAGATGAGGACAATAGTCCAAATGATATAAACAGTGTACATAATACCTCATCACAGAAATATAGACAGTTATTTCTTTGTGTCTTATATTCTGTTTCATGTCTTTTGTCTCCTTTTCAGTATGTCGAGAATTTCATCTGTCATCCATTGATTCTTTTTTCGTCTTTTTCCTTTTCGGATGATTTTGTTTGCTGATATCATTAAAGCTTCTCGAGTTTCTATTCTGCTTTTGTCCTTTATATCTACTTTCCACACTGAGCATATATTTCTCCTTCAGTTTCTGCTCGTTCAATAGTCTGTCGTTATGCGATTTGGGTCTTGTCTTTGTCCACTTCTGTTTCCGTAGTTTCATTCAAAGTTTACATATCACTGGAAGGTGATCGCTTCTATAGTCGGCACTTGGATATGGTTTACACTTTAAAGCTGCATTCCTGAATCTCTTGTTGACAGTTATAAACAACCTAAAAACTAATAAAAACCGGGCACTTCTCATAATCCTCCAATAGCATATAATACACAAAGGGGAGTACCACCTCGGCTTATGGTATTAAACCACCAGATACCATGCAGTGGTGATCTCTATGTCCCTAATGCTTATATCTACATATACTCCGATATTGAACACTCAATACAAACAATATATATATATATATATATATATATATATATATATAATTATTTAATTAATATTTTTATATATCTTTTATGTATTTTAAATTTTTAATTTTAATCTATTTAACTTACTTTTATTTTATTGATGTCAAATATTAATATTATTATAATTATTAAAAATTTGAAGCTCTCAATACAATATATATATATATATATATATATATATATATATATATATATATATATATATATATATATATATATATATATATATGTATGTATGTATATCTATATACAATGGGTGTCAAATTTTAAATATGTGTATCTCAAAACTCTTATCGAGACATGAATAAATATCAGAGCTGGGCGTGTTCATCAAAAGCATTTGATAAGGCTCAACCCGAAGAGTTGAAATATTAGAAAAGCATGATTTACATGAAAAAGATAAATTCTACTGGGAACAATCAGCCTGCATACGAATAGGGAACGAGTTTAATGAATACACAGAAATAGAAAGAGACGTGCGACATTTATTTTTCTCATTGGATTAATTTAAGCTCCACAGAAAAACGATTCTAAGAGAGCTAGAATGCCTACCAGGATTTGTAATTGGCAGATATAATCTTACAAACATTCGCAGAAGACACTGTGCTGGTGGAAGATTCAGAAAGAAAACAGGAAGAATTATTGGACAAAGCAGTCAAGGAAAGCGAGAAGAAAGGACTAACTATTAACTGTAAAAAGAGTGTCTATATGCTTGGTCAGTAGAAGAGACATCCCAAAGTGTGAGTTACATGTTGGGAGCATCAGAATCTATCAGGGTATAGTAATAAAAGACACAGAAATTCGAAGGCGAAAATGCCTTTCAGAAGCTAAGCAAAATACTAAGAGATAAGAAAATGCTTTTAGAAATAAAGTAAAGAGTGTTGAATATGTGCTTCGTAATATCTAATCTTCGAAATGGTGGTGAATGTTGGACATCTATTCACAAATGACAAAAAGACAGAGACGTGGTTCTACCGACGAATGCTGAAAATTCTATGAACTGAACATTTGAACAATGATGAAGGTTTAAAGAAAAGCGGTACAAGGAAATTTATACTTTAAATAAGAAAAAGACGACAGAAGTTTCTTAAACACATAATGAGGAAAGAGGGATTGGAGAATTTAAAACTCACAAGACAAGAGAAACTGCCAGTAACTAACTTACATATAAAGAAGCATAATAAAGTCAATTCAATCGACAAAAGACAAAAGTTGTGGAGAACCATGATTTCTCACATTATGAAATACCATAACATAATGAAGAATAAGAAATAAAATTGATTGGCTTCGAATTACGATAAATTCATTACACTCTTAACTAGTCGTATTATTATTTGAAGCGCCCAAATAAACAGTATTTTACAAAATATTACGAATAAAGCGAGAATTAAAGCTTCTAATGACATTATTGACAATATTTATCTCTTTCACTGTTTTATTACATAATTAAATGGTTATTGTAATTATTAGACGTTTCCCTATAAGGAAACATTTGGCCGGTACTGCTTTCGCTTGAAATTTATAAAATCTTTATCAAAAGAATTTTTCTGGAAAATAAGTTTCTCGCGTCCAGTAGCTGTTATCGCTCTTTACAGTATTGATGTGGGTTTCCTTCTTATTTGAACTAGTGTAAAATGTCAGCATCTTAATTATGTCATTATTTTTCTCTTCGAGATGTATGTGCCCCAAGAATACAGTACACTCCGTATAAATGGGACCTTCAAGGAGCATGAAAAATTGTCCCACTTAGCAAATGTTCTACTTAAAATGAGCTCCATATATTGTGGGCTCAAATGAAGAAAGGTTTTATCAAATGTTAGAATACATGAAAAAGCACTGTTAGATTCAATATAGCCAAACAGTTTTAAGGCCAATGGCCAATAGATAAAAGCATTTGCGGAAATAAATATCATATAGTGAAAACAAATGTGTTTATTTACATCTTTTATTTTCTGAAAAATTCCAAAACCTTCAAATGAGGTAATAGGCATTAAGTTTTTCATATTTTTTTATTGTTTAATTTTTGCTTTACCACAGATATATCTGCCATGATGGTACCCCGTGATAAAAAATGTGATTGAATTTTATATTCGAAACTAAAAATCGAATCTAGCAAAATTTTGTCGAAGTCCCATTTAAACCTGGAAATTTTGCGACCGAACAAAAAAATCGTTCCGATGAACGAAAGTCCCAATTAAGCAGTAACTCACTAAATGGGAGAAATTCCGATGTTTGATACATGGCGACCTGGTGGGGTAATAAATCTTCTAACTCAGCGAAAAGTATCAATTACGCAGAGAAATTAAGATATTTGCGACATGACAACCTAGGGGATAATAAATCGTTCACTTAACGATAGTCCCACTCAACTAAATTTCCGCTTATATGAAGTGTACTGTAGAAAGTGTCCTTCATATTCTTTTGTCAGTTTTGGTCTCTGTAACGATTTCATTACGATTCGTTAATATCTTAAAGTATAATCATTATAAAGGTTCTCATAAATGATTACTATCTACAAACTATCTTTTTTCTTTTCTAATTATTAATGATGTTTGCTGACCTTCTAGGATTCGAACCAGACCACCAGTGTGAGACGTTGGATAACCATACCATCGAAAGCTACCATCGTAAAATGGGAAATTTCACTGTTGAAAATTATGAAAAGTGCACTATAAAAATACAAGAAGGTGAAAACTTCCAATTCCTGGTTTGTCCTGGGAATTACAACTACACAGCTGCTAAATATACGTCTTTTGTATCTGAGGTGAGTTTGAATCGTTAAAACTTTGTTTTTTTTTTTTAACACTTAAATTAACTGTGGGGGACACCATCTTCCTTTTGACAATGACCCGTCAAAGATCTTTCGTTCCGCATAGCATGTCCGGGAATATTAACGAAAACATAGCATGCATCTGGAAATGGGGACTTATTCCTTTTAGAAATAGTCCCTTCAAGACCTCCCACATTTATCTCAGCATACCTTCAAGTTTTCAAAACAGTAAGCAAAAGTTTTTCAAGAGCACCATCTTCTGACTGGTCCTGATCTCCTTAATCTTATCCATGGCATTCCAGTGGCGTTTAGCTCTGAGTAAAGCCAGAAGTCGCAAAGCGACAAATCTGAACTAAAGGTAATTGGAGTTACGCAATGTTACCCACCTCCTACATCACCACCACCACCATCACCACTACCCCCCCCCCAAAAAAAAGAAAAAAAATTTCATCACGGGAAATCTCGTTACTGACTGAATAATTCCACATAAGTGTTTCTGTTCACGCTCCCTTTATGATTGTTTACCAAGTTACATCGAAGCCTGGCAAACAAGTCTGAAGATCGTCAATATGGTTGGATACTTTCTGGACATACCTTCAATTTGTACATTGTTGATACCAGAATAAAATTATCGTTTGTCCAAACGGCCTGTACTTATTTTGTTTCTCTTGTTCTCTTGCCTGACGTACGAAGATGAAGTGCCATCGTTATTATGTGTTAAATCCAAAATTGTTCAGTAATTGCAAAGGCCGAGAATGTAGTTTTGCTGATCTGAAAAAAGAAATTCATGTTACATGACCGACATACAAATTTTCACAGAGGAAGTATTCTAGGATGAAGTTGAAGTGAGTATGTAATAATGTAAAGAAATCAACCTGCCACTAATGGATACATCGGATGGACTATCTATACGTTATGTTTACACAATAAAATTAATTAAAACTTATGGTGGCACCGAAAAGCCACATGTGTGGAATAATAGAACAAACCTGTTCTGTGTCATCGTTTGAAAACATCTCTCAGTTAACGAGTATATCTTTTAAAGTAGCTGGGTATAAGTTAACCCACAGAAACATCGCCGCTAGGTATAAGTTAACACATAGAAACAATATATATACCCAAAATTTCCAACTGAATAATTCAAAAATACGATCTTAAGTAGGTGCCGGAGGGGGTCGTCAGTGATGTAATTTGACTTGGTTCATCAGAGAGTTTCGGGTCTTTCAACATCATACTCCCCATCACCAAATCGACCCAATCAGGGGAGATCAATCCCTGATCCCACCTCTCAATCAAACGCTAACAGCTACTCTGGCCTTTTAATGAATTAGACGAAGAAAGATCACATTTTCCGCACACCCGATTGGATGCTTGAAACAACCAATCCGCTGCGCGAACTATCTTTTAAATGGTCCACGGTGGGGACTGGCTTCTTTTCTTTTTTCGCTGGATAGCAGTTTAGATGGATAACTGAGGAGGTAATCTAACGCTTCTAAATCTAACCCTTTTTCCTAAGTATGGTATAGTGTCTTACTCTAAATATTTGCTGTTTTGATTTTATTTGTGCTTTTTTTTTGGGGGGGGGGAGACTTAAACTCAACCCTACTAACAATTAGACCGGAAGTTATGTGAACGTACTGTCTCGTTCCCTTGACTTAAAAGATACCCGATTGGTATTTGAGCAACTGTGCCTTTCTTGGCTACAAGTCCGTAGAACATATGAAAACTAAAATCCCTTAACATTCCACGGGAAGGATTACACTAATTCTATAACTGTGTTATTAACAAACATTGTTATTATTGTTCGACTATTGTTTGCTTGTGCGTTTGGCGCCTTTACCCCATTATTTGGAAGGAATATTGTTCTTATATGTTTCCATACAGCACCCAATCCAAAGCCTTCATCAACCTATCTGTGTGGATCTTCTAATCGCAGTATGGGTTAAAAGGTTAGGGATAAAGTAGAAACGATCGAGCGACACCAGGGGTTGTAATATTCTACGTATCATGTTTGGATTACTGTGTTGTTTTTTTAGTTTGGTATCAACAAGAAACGACAAACAGTATGAATTTCGCTCCTCTAGATCTGCTGATGTTTCTAATTGTTATTACACAGAATCAATGATAACTTTGTGTATAAAAAACAAGCAAAAATTCATGTCTTCTTAATTATAAAAGTAAATGTCCTCAGGGATATTTTAAAAAAAAAAAGCTGTTATTAATATCATAATTAACGAGATGAGGTATTATGTACAGTATTTACATTAGTCGGACTATTGTCCTCATCTTTGTCGCCATATTTGGCACAGTGGATAAAGGCGTTGGTTAGATCCAGTGACAGACCCAAAGAAGGTGAGTTCAATTCCTGGTTAAGGCAGTGGAGAACTTTCAGAGGGAAAATTAGCAGGAGATAACTGATAACTGACATCCATCAAACATGGCACGTGGAACTAGAACAGTCTACCCCAGTGATCGAAATAAAGGGTTCAGTTCGAAATTCCAACCACCTGAAGAAGGCCGGAGCGTACAACGGCTGAAACGTTGTGACAAATATGGCGACAAAGATGAGGACAATAGTCCGACTAATGTAAATACTGATCATAATTAACCGAGCAAAAAAGTTTCTTCTTCACGCACGTTCTTCTATAATGTACTAAGAAACATAAAACAAACACTTATCAACAATAATTTCCCCAAGTATGTCGTTGACCAACAAATAAAATTAGCTTTAAAGAATTTTACAAAAAAAGGTAGAAAAGCCATCTTAATATAAATAAAAAATAAAAGCACCATTAACTTATTTTATAATAACAAGATACATCTCAACTGTGAAACCCTGTTTAAAATTGTCAAAAAAACAATAAATTTAAGTAAAAATCTCCTCAGTTCTGTGCAAAAAAAAAACTCACGCAGAAATCGACTCATTTTTGTGCAAAACAGAGGACCCCAAATTCAAATTTTCACATTAGCATTTATTAACCAATCAGTGACATATCAGCTTTGAAAAAACAGACCACAATATTTATTGTTCGCTACAATTGAAAGCTCACTCTAAAAAATGATTAACCGTATTTCCCTCCGAGAAATAAACATTCAAAAATTGGTAAATATATTTATTAACCAATAAACTTCTGAATTTAGTAAATCTAACTTTTAGCTTCCTTGATCTTTATTTTATCTTATAAATATCGTCGCGCAAATTCAAAAATCAGTTTTCATTTTTTTTAGGCACAAATCTTTGACCATGGGTTCGTACGCAATCCTTATTATTCACACTTTCCACGTAATTGTTTACTCAGCTTTTGGTATAATTATTGAGTATATTCTCGCAAATAGCTTCTCGTTTTTAAATTATATTATATACCACGAAAATATACGAAAAAGAAGTTATGTAAACAAATAAATATTAGAAATAGTAACAACTGAACAATACTGAAAAATTACACGCATACATAAAACAAGGCAAATACGTCACTCTCTCTTTATGTAATCGCATACAGATTTTTAATCATACTAACGCAATTCATTTCTATTGTGTTGCAAAAAAGTTATAAAAAAATTTATATTTCGTGGAACTTTGTTTGCGAGGAATTTGTAACTCGTTTCGTCGTGTTTTTTTTTCAGCTAGAAAGAAAACAAAGATTTCTCTTATACTCAATAATAAAAATTATTTAAATCTGTAGAGCTATGTTTGAAGATTATTTCTTATTTCTTGTTTCCACTGCACAGCTATTAACATGAAGAAAAATCCATTAAAATATAATTCACCGATATGTACCATTTAATGATTGTAAAATATCTCTTAGCTTTATCAATTATTATAAAAAAATTTCTAATATCTCTTCCAATTATTACCAATAAATCTGAAGAATAAATCTCGGTAAGAAAAATGTTGCGAAAGAAAACTTATGACCGTTAGAAGATTGAATCTCCAATGACAATAATCACAAAAATAAAATTAATTTTTACATTGGGCACATAAATACAACCCTCTCTCCTAATTTAACTAGTCATTTATCGAAATTTAATGTAATTCATCTCTAGGTATGGGTTAAACAGCAATGCAGACTGGGTTATATAGCCTTGATTGGTAGACAGTCTACCCCAGAAAGTAATGGCAGCTTACTGTGTGAATTCTTCTGTTAATCGTGAATCGAAAAGAGAAATCATCGCCTGAACGTGTATCACACATTGCACCTGAGGAAGGAAGGAATATATGTGCACATATTAACCATCGTATCACTAACAACTAAAATAAAACTATTAACATAAGACAAATATTAGTAGATAATGTCTAAATACTACACAATACGGATTGTAAAGAAAGACAATTTTAGAAAATATTATCTCTACCTATAAAAGGCAGGATGTGTGTGTGTGTGTGTGTGTGTGTGTGTGTGTGTGTGTGTGTGTGTGTGTGTGTGTGTGTGTGTGTGTGTGTATAACGAATGCACGGCCGCAATTTTCGACGGATTTGCACCAAAATTTACATGCACATGCTCCCACTTAGCGGGAAGGCCAAGACCGATTTTGCATTTCCCAACTCTCATCGATAATGGAAATAATCGATTTTTTCATGCTTCTACGGCAGTTTTCATGTTAGTTTTCTACTGAACAGAGTGAAAGCCTATAGCTGGCTGCCACGAAAAGGCAGGAAGATTCTATTGCCCAGCGTGAGAGCCAACAGCTGACTGACACAAATGTTAACTAGCATGCTAGCATGCAAAAAAAAACGATAGCTGCATTCGTCACAAGTGGGAAAAATTTAAATCTGCATGGCACTTTACTCCAATTGGCTCATTCGCTTGCTTAAACTCAACGTTGATTCTGATTCCGCAGAACTGGGTTGGGTGTGAAAAAGTATTTGTTGTTAACATTCTTTTTTCATTCGGTTTTTCCAGTTACGAGTCCTTTTTTAAAGCTGATCGTTTTGTGTTCATTTTGTTTAGTTCTTTTTTCGTAACAGATTTAATGTTTAGTATAGAACTTAGACAAAATTCGCAGGCAAGAAGTAAGGCATGTAGCAACATCAGCACGGCAAAGGGCACTTCTTTAATGGCAAGAAAGGGCAAAATATTTTAAGTCAAGTGATAGCGATTGCTGTACGAGTCGTACGATTTTTGAATCAAGCACGGGCAACGCCGGGCCATGCTGCTAGTTACACAAAAAAACAGCATTAAATAAAATATATTTCAACACAGGAGACGGTATTTTAAAAAGGGTATAAAATATTTAATATAGTAGTTTTCTAGTGTTGTCAAGCTCTGTGAAAACGTTATACATGTGACGCTATTTAAATGAGACGCGTATATTTAAATTTGAGATATAGCGTTCCAAAGATTCCAGGATGTAACTGACAATCATTTGTCGACGATATTGTCCAAATTTGATACTGATAATGACCGAGACATTCGAAAGTGCTCTAACGAAAACGGAAGAAAAAAAAACATGAACTTTGGGGAGTTTATCCACAATTGTGATCTATACAGGGTGCGGTGGATAAATTATTGTCTAAATTACGCAAAAACGAAAATAACACTGACGTCTCATTTTGACAGAAATATTTTACCAAAATTACACAAAAATATCTTGAAAGACTCAAGAGTAAATTTAGTCAATGAATTCGCCATTGGCTTCAACCACGGCCTTCAGACCACTTCGGAATCTCCTGCAACTCTTCTGGACGGTGTCCTTTTTTAAGTCAGTGAATGCTGCCATAATCTTTGCCTTCAGTTTATCTTTGGGATTACAAGGAGTTTTGTTGGTCTCTCGCTCAAATACACCCCATACATAATAATCAATTGGGAATTAGGCGGCTAGATGTAAGGGGTGATGTGATGGAAAAACTTTTGACAGCCATGACTGGATTCCTCTGCTTGTGTGACATGGTGCAGATTCCTGTTGCCAGACATAGCGTCTTCTAGCAGCCACGCTCTATCTTCTCAAGGAACGATGTAGGCTTCCGTGTTGAGTTTGAGGCCCTGTGGGAAAATGAATGGAGGTATAACGTTGACATTACCAGTGATCATTCCAAACACCATTATGTTGACTGGATGTATCATTCAACTCTTTCCGCATCCTCTTACACTCGGAAATGTTTGTATTGGATTCCGGCGCGAATGCCAAGCAGTATAGCATACCGTTTCCACATTTCTGGCGGAGTGTATTGCATCATGGTGCTCTTTTTCTCACAGACGGTGTCTAACTGACCCTACTATACTGTGCAGTTATAAATTATGTCAGCTTTGCTGAAGAACATCTTATTCGACTATTGTTTATATATATATATATATATATATATATATATATATATATATATATATAGCCTTATTCCAAAGCAAATGTCTTATGGTGAGGTGCGAACAGGGAAGAGAAATGCCGTCAAACCTAAGAAGCGCTTTAAGGACTGCATCAAGGATGTGCTGAAGTAATGCAAAAGTCCTTGTAAGCACTGGGAAGAATGTTCATCTGATCGCAATAATTGGAATGAGGCTGCTCGGAATGGAAGGTGTCACTTTGATGTATAATACTTCTTTTAGTTTTTGTCTATTGTTTTCATGTCTTCGACATGAAAACAATAGACAAAAACTAAAAATCCTTGAAGCATTATGCATCAAACAGTTGAAACCAAACCTAAACAAAATCAAGTATGGCTTCTCTACAAATATTCTTAAATGTCTATAATTGGTAACAGAAGCCATTGGTTTATACCAACGGCTTCCCATACTTCATACTTCTCCAATTCACTCTCGTGTGGTCATGTGTGACGTCATGAGATGCGGTGCGATTTTCGCTTCTAGCGTCTTATATGCACGTGTTTATCGTTGCTTAGAAATCATCTATGTAAACAATGACAGACTATCATCACTGTCTTGCCCGTATATTGCTTAATATGTTGTAATTGACATATTTGATAATGGCTTATGTAAGCCGAAAGCTTAGATTGTATTAAAAAAAATATGGATCAATATTGTGAATTTCTTTCTTCGTTCAACGATAATGTTATTAAACTTATCAGTCGTTATGAAAAAAATTTACATAAAATAAATAGACAACACTTGTCTATATTATTTAACGAAACGTGTATGAATGAAAAGATGCTGCCTAAAACACACAAATATATATATATATATATATATATATATATATATATATATATATATCATCATCATGTTAATTCAGTGATCTATAAATATAAGTGTAGTTGTGGACTCGACTACATAGGGAGGACGTCCCAACGTTTGGATCTGAGAATAAAACAACAGTTACCCCCCAGGATTTTGAATCCGGATGTCAGAAAAAGTCAACACTTCCGGCTCTTTTATTGCAGAGCATCTAATAAATAGCAGGTATTGTGTTTTTGATTTTAGTGGTGACCGTTTCTCGATTTTATCTCGGCCCCACTCCTCATATCACCTCAGAGTTTTAGAGTCCTTGTATATCAGATCCCGTGAGCCTTCCCTCTATAAACAAAGGGAATGCTTACTGGGTCTGAATGTTATTGGACTCTAGCTTTCTTGAATTTTTTTTTTCATTCGTTATCATTAATTAAATTTACACGCTTCTTTATAACTTGATAAGGCTGGGACGAAACCGGTTGTTTTTTTAGCTTTTTAAAAATGCCATATAAATTTTGCTTATTCCTAGCTATCATCAAATTTTGTACTACAAAAAAACTTATATATATATATATATATATATATATATATATATATATATATATATATATATATATATATATCATAGACTTTCGGAAATTTGAAACCTTTAAGTAAAATATGATCAGTGAAACATGTGGAGGAGTAAACATGTTGGTGTGAGGGGCGGATGTTGGGGTCATAATTGTCATCAACATAGAAAAACGTAATCAGCGAACTGAATCCCAATTACGATTAGTTCTTTACGTTCATTTTTGCGTTAATTCCCTTGGGTGAGGCATGAAAACAATTCTTCCTGCATTCTGCCTCATCGCCAATATCATAACAAAATAAATGCTAGTGGTATGGTTTTTATATTAAAGTTTACCCAATACAAAACTCGAAAAATTACAGAAAGTGAAGATTACGAAAATAAGGAGGCTAAATATCGATTGACTCTTGGCTTGAAGCAGACTGTCAAAATGGAGCTTTCTCCTTTCTTCTACATTGGAAACAGGGACGAAATTAGAGCGATACGACGAGATGCGAATAGTGCTGAACACGGAAGAAATTAGGGTGATTCGACATGATGCGAACAGTGCTGAACACGGAAGGAATTAGGATGATTCGACATGATGCGAATAGTGCTGAACACGGAAGGAATTAGGGTGATTCGATATGATGCGAATAGTGATTAACATGAAGGAATTAGGGTGATTCGACATGATGCGAATAGTGATGAACACGGAAGGAATTATGGTGATTCGACACGATGCGAATAGTGCCGAACACAGAAGGAATTAGGGTGATTCGACACGATGCGAATAGTGCTGAACACGGAAGGAGTTAGGGTGATTCGACACGTTGCGACTAGTGCTGAACACGGAAGGAATTAGGGTGATTCGATATGATGCGAATAGTGCTGAACACGGAAGGGATTAGGGTGATTCGACATGATGCGAATAGTGCTGAGCACGGAAGGAATGAGGGTGATTCGACACGATGCGACTAGTGCCAAACACGGAAGGAATTAGGGTGATTCGACACGATTCGACTAGTGCTGAACACGGAAGAAATTAGGGTGATTCGATAGTGCTGAACACGGAAGGGATTAGGGTGATTCGACATGATACGAATAGTGCTGAGCACGGAAGGAATGAGGGTGATTCGACACGATGCGACTAGTGCTGAACACGGAAGAAATTAGTGTGATTCGACACGATGCCACAAGTGCCGAACACGGAAGAAATTAGGGTGATTCGACATGATGCGAATAGTGCTGAACATGAAGGAATTAGGGTGATTCGATATGATGCGAATAGTGCTGAACACAGAAGGAATTAGGGTGATTCGATATGATGCGAATAGTGATGAACATGAAGGAATTAGGGTGATTCGACATGATGCGAATAGTGCTGAACACGGAAGGAATTAGGGTGATTCGACACGTTGCGAATAGTGCTGAACACGGAAGGTGTTAGGGGTGATTCGACATGATGCGAATAGTGCCGAACACAGTAGAAATTAGGGTGATTCGACACGATGCAACTAGTGCCAAACACGGAAGGAATTAGGGTGATTCGACACGATGCGACTAGTGCCAAACACGGAAGAAATTAGGGTGATTCGACATGATGCGAATAGTGCTGAACACGGATGGAATTAGGGTGATTCGACATGATGCGAATAGTGCTGAACATGGAAGAAATTAGGGTGATTCAACATGATGCGAATAGTAAAGATTTGAATCGTTGGAACTAAAAATCGAAAATCCTATGTCTGGCAACAGGACTCTGTGTCATGCCAAATAACCAGGAAAACCCAGTCTTGGCTGTCAGACAATTTCTGCCACCATATCATGTGGCCCCCTAACTTCCCAGACTGCGACCCCCTTTATTATTATGTGTGAGGCGCAGTTGAACGATAGGCCAACTAAACTCCTTGTAACGCCAAAGATAAACTGAAGGAAAAGATTATGGAAGCATTCACCTTCAGACGACTTCGGAATCTCATGCAACTCTTCTTTCCGAAGAGTTGCCGGAGATTCCGAAGTCGTCTGAAGGCTGTGGTTGGAGCCAATGGCAATTTTATTGAATAAATTTACTCTTTAGTATTTCAAGATATTTCTGTGCAATTTTGGTAAATGTATCTGTTAAAATGAGATGTCAGCATTATTTTCGTTTTTGCATTATTTGGACGACAATTTATCCATCGCACACTGTATATGTTATAATTATATGTTAAATATGTAAATGATCTTTTTCTTTCCACTTCTTTATGAGGAATCATGCATCTGCTTCTTTTCTTACTAGTGGGATTTGGTGTGCAACAAAGAAGAACTGGGTAATCTAGTTACTACGGTTTTCCATGTGGGGATGATGATTGGTGCCGCCCTTTTCCCATCGCTTGCCGATAAACACGGACGGAAGCCCGTTTACGTCGCCTCGCGCATCGGCACATTCATTGTCAATCTGACAGCCATTTTTTCCCCAAATTACGGATTCTTCTTGGCCTGCCGATTCCTGTGTGGCCTTTTGCAGCCGGTGAGTTGTCAAATTTTAACCGAAATTGTTTAATGCTTCAGTCACTCTCTGAAGAGTCTTTTTTTGCGTCAAGCACACCGTTATTATCAAATCTATGCGCGTCATAGAGATACACCCATGAGTTTATGGTGAAGAACACCGTGTATTTGTTTTTCTTTAAATAATTTATCTCTGATCAAAACTTCACGCACAATACGAGAAACCTTCGTAGATCAATGATTAAATTATCAATCTTCAAAACCACTTCTCGTGAGTAAAGTCTGCATAATCAGCGCCATGAATTTCTCCTTATTTTAGATTCTACAGAGCCATATTTGCACATTCTTATTTTTAGGAATCAAGTGCCGAATCAACAAAGCCCGACAAGCTTTCAACACTCTGCGACCAATATGGAGATCAACAGACCTCTCACTTTACAACAAGATCAGGATCTTCAACACCAACGTCAAGTCGGTCATACTTTACGGCTCAGAAACCTGGCAGGTAACCAAGACCAACATCCACGAACTTCAAACATTTACCAACCGATGTCTAAGGAACATCCTCAATATCAGGTGGCCGGAAGTTGTCTTCAACGACCAACTGTGGGACAAGACCAGACAAGGACCAATTGAGATTGACATCAAGAAACGGAAATAGAGATGGATCGGCCACACACACCGCAAGCCTGCTTCTAGTGTCACCAGGCAGACGCTTGACTGGAATCCACAAGGGAAAACGAAAAGTGGGTTGACCAAAATAGACTTGGCGCAAAAGTGTTGACGCAGAGGTGAAGGCATCAAGAGGCATAGTAGTAGTATTTTGAGGAATTTGATTGTATTACTTTAAAGAACCAAAGACATTCATCAGTTATATGCCATGCGTGTTACATGCGTGGGCGATCATGTATCTTTCGATACTTGACTGACGAGGCAGATTTTTTCCCGCAGTAGTTTGCATTTCTTTCTGTGGTGGACCAGTTCCCATCCAAGGCTACAGAACCCACTCTATCCTGCTATTTACCTATAGAAGAAGCGGATTCATACCTTTCCCAAGGGTATTAAAACGTAAGTGAATGTAATAGATTCGACTGGAATTCGAACTCGGCTCTCCGATTCCTCAACACGAGCCGCTACCCATTACTCCACCGACATAATCGGTGCTAACGTTCTGAAAATCCTAAACACTACTAAACTCTATCAATAGTTATACTTACTGATTGCTCTGCGTCCACTGAAGGAATAGCCTAGTGGATTAAAGCGTTGATTCGTGAATTTGATGACATTGTAACTGTGAGTTCAATCCCTGAGACAGGTAGTGCGTATTACTCAATGGAAACAGGTTTGAGCATTACTAAATAAGAATAAGACATCTCTAGACATGGACAATGGAACAATCTACACCTCTATAGATTAAATAAAAGATTCAGTTCAAAATTACCTGATGGTTATTCGGGCCAACAAGCACTTGATGAAGGCCAAAAGGTACAACGACCGAAACAGTTTGATAATAAAACAAAAATGATGACATTAGTCTGAGAGTAAATAATGCAAAGAATGATAATTCCACATCCCAGAAATTCAAAAGATAGATAGATAGATAGATAGATAGATAGATAGATAGATTCAGTATCTATCGCAAGAAGTGATGTAGTTTGATCCTTACCATATTCAGAACTTCCCGTAATCGCTGCAACAAAAAGTTCTAGTAAACGCCAAGTGCAGTTACGCACAAGCTGTCCAGGCCAAAGTGTCCAAATTGTATCCCACGAATTCTGGAAGATCACCAACCAAAGTCATGAACAGAGGTAAAACCGTTGTGCCCAAATTATAAATGGCCCCTAGGTCATATATTCTTTGATAGACAATGAGAATCGATTCGTCTCGATCTTTGCCTCAAATTCAACGTTAGAAGACAGAGAGCATCCCCTCCCCAACTTCCTACGTCTCACTGAGCACAATCTTAATAATATTATCATTACAGCACAAGTCTCGAGACTTATCAAAAGCTTTGAAAACCACTGGCCAGACAAAATTTCAGTAGTTTCCCTTAAGAATATCAATCTGGAATTCTCCCCAATCCTAGCAAAGTTATTCAACCGCTCCTTGAAAGAGAAATCCTTTCCAAGCCCGTGGACGGTGTAAAGCCTATACCCGGTTTTCAAGAATGTGGGGATGTGATCTTTCCCTTCCCAGTACAGACCCACAAGTCTCCTCAGTATCATCAGTAAGCTTTTTGAGGCCATAATCACCAAGGTCGTCAGGCACCTAGAAAAGGACAACCTCTTCAGCCACGAGCAGTACGGGTTTCGAATGCCTAGATCCACTACCGATGTCCTAATTATCATCTCTCACAGAATTATTGAGGTTTTTTACGAAAAGCACACCTCGAGGACCATAGCATTAGATGTCACAAATGCCTTTGACAAAGTGTGGCACAAAGGTTTTACTACGCAAGCTCTCCAGCAATGGATTCACTGTAAGGGTCTTCACGATCATAAAATCCTTTCTAACAGGTAGCTTCCTGAAGGTAGTTATTAATGGCCAGTCCTCCGAAGCCCTAGCGGTCAACACAGGCGTACCCTAGGGGTCACTCCTTAGACCAACCCTCTTTTTGATTTGCATAAATGATCTACTGAAGAATTTAATCAGATCAGTTGTAAACATCTCTGCCGATGATACGACTATATACGGGCGCACCTCTAAAACTCTTGATGGTTAGAGATTGGTAATTGATCTCTCTTCCTATCTAACACAAACTACCCAATGGGGTAAAACTGACTGGTTACATTCAATGTCTCGAAAACCAAACTAATTACATTCCAACATCGCTGATCAAACCACAAACTACTGCTAGTCACGATGAATGGATGTCCCCTCGGGGAGGCACCGTGTTTTGAAAGATTATTGGGCCTCAAATTCACACCCGACCACAAGTGAAACTCGTACATACGATCCATTGTGAGAGTGAAAGATACAAGTAAAATGGTCGGCTCCCTGTGCCGCTCCAGTAATTACCTGACATCTCATATTATCCTCTACCTTTACAAGAGCCAGACCAGGCCAGAAACGGAGTATTGTCATATTTGAGCAGGAGCTGCTCAGACCTCACCCTCCAGTCTTCATAGAGTCCAAAAGTGTCTCCGAGACCTTGTTGGTGACGAATTATTCTGCATCTTCCGACCTTTCTCCTACAGGCGACATGTGGAAAGTTTCTGTTATGGGACCTACCTTTATGGACTAAATGGACTCGTCCTATTACTATATATACGGGGAGAGTATGCCTCTCAAGAGAGCTGTCTACAGTTGACCTGTTCCAGCTAAACAGTCGAACACTCTGCCGAAGGGCAGTCTCGTTCGGGAAGGTTGACTGCCTCTGAACCCGTTTATGCGGGTTCAAAGAGGGATTATTTTGGGCCGGAGATCCCACGTTAAACCGGCCTTGTGCCACATGTAAATGTAACCCTAAATATCGCTGTCTGCAGTTGACGAGTTGACTACTGTACTTTGCCGTCAGTCGGACGTGCAACACTTTTGTAAATTGCTGAGTTGGAGTTTTCTTTCGGACCTATTCTGAGTCCACAACAGTTTCTCACTGCTCCATCGCTACTCCCCGCGGAAAGTGCTCGGACGAGCTGCATTCCTTGGTTCCGCTAGTTTAAACCTTCATGGCAATGACACGCCATTGTAGCAAACCACCCACATTCATTTCGTATTCTATCGGTGAGAAGTAAGTTACAATCAAACAGCTTCTTACCGCGAACCACTGCTCTGTTGAACCGACTCCCAAGGTGATGTTTCCCCGATCACTACAATCTTAACATGTTCAAGGCTAGAATTAACCGTTATCTTCCTCATCTACCTGCACAAATTACCTCTTAACGTAACCCTCTACTTCGGGTGGCTCCTGGGACTTCTACAAAGTTAACCTGAGTGGAGTGTAAAAAAAATGACTACTCGTTTGCTGACATAATAATGAATTTCCCACCGGCGATCACTCTTCATCAATCTAATCATTCTCCATTTATAATTAAACATATACCTTTATCTATCGAGAAAAGAATAAGTACAAATTCAGCAAATAAGAAGATATTCTATCAACATATTAATTTCTATAATTAAGCTCTAAAAGATATTGGCTACAAAAGCCCAAAACTAACTTACATAAAAAATGAAAATCGAAAGCATAGAAAAGACAGAAGCAGAAAAATAATTTCGTATACACCCCCATGCAACCAAATGGTAAAGAATAAATTAGCACAAAAATTCCTTGCGTTAATCGTTAAACATTTTCTTAAAGATAGTAAACTCAGTACTATTTTCAATAAAAAATACCCTAAAATTAAGTTACAGCTGTACTGAAAACATAGAGAAAATAATTAAGAAACACCATGCTAATATCTTGAATAAACACTTAGACCAAAACCAAAGAAATTTAGACAGTATAAAAATAAAAAGATATGAAGATAAACAAAAATTATGTAACTGCAGAAATCCTAATAAATGTCCTCTAAAAAATAAATGGCGCACGGAATCATTAGTATACCAGTGCAATATCTCATCTATTGATGACCCATGTCCTTTGTGCATACATGAGAAACTATATATTACTAGGTTTATGAAAAATGAAAATTTACTGAATCAAAGAAATGAAATAGCTATTCTTTGACGACATTGTTAAAAATTTTCCTTAAATAATATTTTTTAAAAAAGAGTTGTAATATACATACTTATATTTGATATTTAATAATAATTTTAAAATAATTTAAGTAATTCTATTACATTTATTTGTTTTAAAATGAAATATAGTCTATTAGTAAGTAAAAGTAAAAATAATATTGTAAAATTGTAGTTTAATACAACGTATTGTAATCCAAACACCCCTTTTAGAAAGAATCTTTATGTATACAGGTACAAATTTAACGGATAAAAATGCCGAAAAACTTTTTGTCGTTGATATAAAAAAAAAACAAAAAAAAAACAGACGACATGCGTTGAACGGATGTCAAAATTCGTTGAAAAATGCGCCCCTGCCCTACCTAGACTTAACCTATTTTCGAAAGTAACTCATATTTGATACAATAGTTGTGAAAAAAAATAAACACGCTACCGACCCTGTCTAAATGATTGGATTTGTTTGTATCCTTGGAAACAAATATTATTAATGTATGTGCTTTTAAAACTCAGTAAATTTCAAAATAAGTTTTTCCAAAATTCGCTTGAAAATGAAACAAAACTGGTGCTTTTAATTTAATTATATAATTGAATTTGAAGTTTTTAGTTTCTGTTTTTGAAACATTGTCATTCCTGTTTAGCAATGGAACCATATTTTCAAATCAGTTAATTTATAATATTTATGCTCTTTAAATTTACATTGAGCACTGTTTTGTAAAAATAAAAATATCAATAAGAACACCGGATTATATATCTTACTGTTCTTTCTTTTTTTACTATAATATATATATATATATATATATATATATATATATATATATATATATATATATATATATATATATAAAGCTGTATAAACGATATATATATATATATATATATATATATATCGTTTATACAGGTTTCATTAAAAACGACGAGGTACTACGATTAGTAATATCATTCAGGTATTTTGACTACTGGTAAATAGATATTGGGATCTGTGAAATTTCAGCAACTTGGACCCAAATATTAAAAAAATAAACTTGCGAGAAAGCAAGTAAAAAATGAAAAAAAAAAGGTCATCAAACGGAAAAGTTCCTTAGATTTCAACAACACATACCTGAATATGGTGTGTGTGTGTGTGTGTGTGTGTGTTACAAATTGGGCTATATGATCCCAACAGAGTTATAAATTATCGAGAATTGAAAAAACATTGTATTTTCGAAACATTATACTTTCATGAACGTTTTCCCAATTTGTAAATAATATATATATATATATATATCTATTTATCTATCTATATATATATATATATATATATATATATATATATATATATATATATATATATATATATATATATATATATTAAGTTTACTGTAGTCTGGCATAAGGCTATAATTTGAAGTGTTAATCGAAAATGCTACTAATGATATTTGAATATTTTCTTTATTATTAAATGTTTTAATCTTTCCTTTCTTTAAGTTTCAGTAAAAAATAATATCTATAAACATTCAAAAAATTGTTTATTTTCCGGAAAGATATATATGTTGTTTTGCCTCTGTAAACATGAAAAGTTGTTTCACTTCTAGAAGCATATAAAAAGATGTTTCACATTATAAATATAAAAAGTTGTTCCGCCTCTATAAATATGAAATATCATTTCTATAAAGATGAAATGTTTAAAAATTTCACTTCTATAAAGATTAAATGTTGTCTCACTTCTATAAATATCGGAAATGTTTCACTTCTAGAAGCTTATAAAAATATATCATACTATAAACATATAAAATGTTGTTTAGCTGCTATAATCCTATAAGAAGACTGTTTCTCCTCTATAAACATATTTTCATATTTCACCGCTATAAACATATCTTCATATTTCACCCCTATAAACATATCTTTCCACATAACAATGGCGTTGTAATCATAAAAACGTACTTTTTCATAAGCATTCACAGACTTCTGCTACTCACTACACTTCTAAATCTACTTCAGGGTATGAACGTGCCTGGTACTATAATGATTGCTGAGCTCTTCCCCACAGAGAATCGAACCCATGTCCTGTTGCTCGGAGGTGTCATGTGGGTCTTTGGCGTCATCCTCATGGCTCCTGTAGCGTATGTCTTTCGCAATTTCAACTGGAGAGTTCTACACGCAATCTTCAATCTGTTCTTCATTTGTTCTTTCATCGAAATCTGGTAAGTTGATCATACAAAGGAATTTAGGAAATGTGTATACCACCCAGTGAGTATCATCAGATATATTAGGTTGCTCTGAAAATAATGTCTAATTTTAGAATAAACCTTTCATTTTTTTATGCCTCTTGATTTCTTGGGGAACATAGGGCCGCAACAACACCTCTAAAATGGACGCGATACTAGGCGATCCTCGCGAGCTCGTGTCGGCTGCCTTCACCTCTGCGTCAACGCTTTTGCGCCAAGTCAGTTTTGGTCGACCCAGTTTTCACTTCCCTTGTAGATTCCAGTCAAAAGACTGCCTGGTGACACTAGGCTTGCTTTTGTATGGCCGATCCATCTCCATTTCCGTTTCTTGATGTCAATTCATTTCATGTCAGCAGAAAATGTTAGTTCGATAAGTCTGAGTCACTCTCCTGGAGGTTAATATCAGCCATCGTGATGAAAGGCAAAAATGGTTGTCTCGGACAATTAAAAGAGATCGGTTTATTTTTGGAGGCGTTAGCATTAACAAGCTATTCCTTGCTCCAGTTAACAACAGACTGTAGGTAATTATTGTGATCAGCTGCCATAAATCTATCATGGATTCCTGTATTCTCTTTTTCTTTATCTCTGTAAAAATAGATGGTAGTCAGAACGAGAAAGTGATAGAGAAATGTAAGAGAAATGCTAGAAAGTTACGGAGAAAGAATGAGATTAAAAACGCAGAGAAAGAGAAAGAAGAGAATATAATTCCAATTAGGAAAAACAGTAAGAAAAAGAAAAGGAGGAAAAGTGAGAAACAACACGAAGACGCAGCAGACACGTCAAAAAAGGAAAGAGAGGAATCAACGAAAGTAACATTTAGAATTAATGTTAGCCATAGATTGATATTTTTTAAAAATTACTCTTTCAATACGTGTAAAAGGCGACACTTCTGCGCCAAGTCTGTTTTGGTCGACCCATTTTTCGCTTTCATTGTGGATTCTAGCCAAGGGCCTTTCTGATAACAGTAGAAGCGGGCTTGCGGAGTGTCTGGCCAATTCATCCTCATTTCCGTTTCTTGGTGTCAATCTCGATTGGGGCTTGTCTAGTCCTGTCCCACAGTTGGTCGTTGGAAACGACTTCCCTTGTGGATTCCAGTCAAGGGCCTGTCTGATTACTCTAGAAGCAGGCTTGCGGAGTGTGTGGCCGATCCATTTCCATTTCCGTTTCTTGATGTCAATCTCGATTGGGGCTAGTCTAGTCCTGTCCCACAGTTGGTCGTTGGAGACGACTTTCGGTCACCTGATACTGAGGATGTTCCTGAGATATCGGTTAGTAAATGTCTGAAGTTCCTGGGTGTTGGTATTGGTTACCCGCCAGGTTTCTGAGCCGTAAAGTAAGACCGACTTAATAGCTGCACAAAAATATATTACTCATTCTTAATCTTTAAAGTCTGCTCTGTGTTAATTCTATATGACTCTCTTTCAGAATTTAACATTATATACCCTCTTCTTGAACACCAAAAGTTGCAACAACAGAAATTATGGTGACTGTCTTCTGATCCACTATTGGCACTATCCCTTATAGCTTTCTGGAATTCAACCAGAGTATCACTGAAGAAGTTTACAACCAGAAACTGGATGAAATGCACATTCTGTTAAACAATATGCAACAGGTACTGGTTAATCGTCTCAGTCCAATTCTGCTTCTTGACAATGCTCGGCAGGATGACACTGCAGAAGCTGACCGACATGGAATATGAGACTTTAATACATCCACTATATTTCCCTGATCTTGGCAATTTCTTAAACCAGGAGATATTCCGTTGCAAAGTAGATGCAGAAACTGCATTCAAATATTTCTCGGCATCCAAACCTTTAAAGTTTTATCGTAAAGCCATATATAACTCTTCTCAATGACAGAAATATATAAATGGTCAGGATTCCTATTTAAATACATTATTATACAAAGAATTAATTAGCAATGTTAATATGATTAATGACGAAATCACTTCGCTAACAAGACTTAATGAGACATTAAATTACTATCAATTCCTTGAACAACACGATCCTTATATTTGAAGTGTTGTCGGATAGAATCGATGATCCTGGGACGAGTACTTTCGACAATTTCAAATTGTCATCTTCAGAACGTAGTATTTCCGTTTACAGGTAAATGAAGATGACAATATGAAATTAATATTAAATTCGATTCGGATACCAGGTATTTGTTGGCCTGAATCATATACTACAAGTTGTAAATGCTGCAATTCTTTATATTATTCGATAAGCCTCTCGAAATTTTCAACAGAACCTTTTATTTAATCTACAGGATTAAATTGCTCTCAGACCGCGTTCCCTTCTTTTATTATTTTATTTAACTTTTATTATTACTTAACGAGTTACCCGGAGTTACTCTTTTAAACTTTAAGCTTTACTTACACCATATTTTCTGTATGTATTCTACAATACTATATTTAGCTTATTTTAAATTTGAGCTGTGAATCTGCGTTTAATTTAGCGTTCCTCCTATGAGACTCAGTATATATATTTTTCAATCAAAAGTAATAATTCGTGGCTGATGAGTTGGTAGAACAACGCAACTTAAGTTGCACTTCAAATGTAGATATATGTATATTTCAATTGTGTGTATTTATGCAGCATTTTTTCATTGATGCATGTTTCATTAAATAATATAAACAAGTTTTGTCTATTTATTTTATGTAAATTCGACAAACTATTAGCATTGACTTCATACGTGAATTTAAGGACAGAATGCCTAAAAATCATTCAAATGTAGTGTCAAGCGTCGTAAAAGCGAGTTTGTGGTGTGACCTGCATAAATATTATTTAATCCGTTGGAGATACAATCTCCCAAAGGGTACTTGAATTTGTAAACTTTCTATACTTAATACTTCTCGTTTTCACTCTCGAGTGGTCATGTGCGACGTCATGAGCTGCTGTGCGATTTTCGCTTCCAGCGTCTTGTATGCACGAGTTTGTCGTTGCTTGGAAATCTCCTATGTAAACAGACACAAACTATCATTATTGTTTTGTCCGTGTATTGTTTAATATATTGTAATGTAATTGTCATCTTTGATAATGACTTATGTAAGCCGAAAGCTTAGATAGGATCAAAAAACATGTATCAATATGGTGATTTTCTTTCTTCTTTTAATGACGTTATTAAGATTATCAGACGATATGAAAAGAATTTACATGAAATAAATAGACAAAAATTGTCTATATTATTTAATGAAACATGCATCAATATGTATATTTATTAATATATACTTCTTAGCTCTGTCTAACCACATTGAGCACTTTTTTGTTTACACCTTAAATTAAATTGAAATAATATTTATGCTCATTTCTGTGCATGCACACTAACGCACATATATACGGTTGCTAATATATAATTATTTGATTTAACCACTTCAATATCTATAAATCCATATAATAATAATAATAATACTACATCTAAAAAATATTTCGACATAAATTAGCTAGGTTTAGTAAATATTCATGAATAACGCCTATCTTTATAGTAAGGTGGGTAGGTTCAAATCTCACCGACTGGCTTATTATTTTGACGGACTAAATCCGGCTTCGTAAGTATCCTCAAAAGGCGCCTGCTACAAAGCGATTATTGGTAAGCAAGTCTTACAGATACCTACAATAGTAGAGTTCTATCTTTAATGGTAACCATAGTTTTGTGGCCCAGAGCAAAAGTAAAGATAAACTAATTGAATATAAATTCTAATCTCACTGTGGCATGTGTGGTTCATTTTCTGTAAGTTAACTTATATGGAAACTGATGTTGATGAGAAACTTTTTCATTTCATCTTTCAGGACCTTGGACGAGTCCATCCGTTGGCTAATTGCTAAAAACAGGTGGTCAGAAGCCAAAAGACTGATAAAAAAGGCAGCGAACGTGAACGACGTCGACTACAGTTATGTGGCCTATCTCTTTCGACATTTTGATCCGGAAGACGGAGAAGAATCCCAGAAAACATCCGGCGACCCAGACATGAAAACAGAGGAAACAGAAATGGGGAGTGTTGATTGTTCCGTTTCTGGTCAAATGATAAAAAACACGGAATCAGAGCAGCTGGCCCGAAACGAAGCAAAGGAGTTGGGGGACACGTTTACAGAAGTCGTTGGAAACACGAAATCAGAAAAGAATCGCGATTCTTTTGCTGAGCAAGAAAACTTTGACGGGGAAGAAAAAATGGAGGAGATGAAGGTGGGGTTAAACTGTGCGCATACTGAGCGAGATAGACAGGGATCTGCGCACGTTGTTGAAAATGAGAAAATAAAGAGAAGGGAGAATAAAGTTCGAAATGGACGAGCCGTCGGAGTGTCTTGTCCTGATAGGCGAAAACACGTTCCCGCTCTTGATGCAAGTGAAACTGACCAATTGGATGTCTCGTCAGTTGTCGGTAAAGGAGGAGTCGTGGAGTTGCTGTCGTTGAGCACATTGCTTGAGTATAGTACACCAACAAGTAGCGGTCAACGAGCCCAAAAGTTAGCCATTATGCAATGCAAACTGCCGGGAATGCTGTATATTATTAAGGAACCAGTTCTTCGAAGAATGGTCTTTATTTGTTTATATTTGTGGTGAGCAAATTATCATGTGTCTAAGTTCGTCTTATAGATTTTTATCATTGATTTTTCGTCTTTCTTTAGACACATAGTCATTTTCTTGATTTCAACTCTTATTAATATATTTTACATTCATTTCCTTTTCTTCTTTCATTCTGTATTGGTTTCTTCTTCTTCTTCTTCTACTTCTTCTTCTACTTCTTATTTATTCATATATTACATACTTTTCTCTTCTCATATGAATAGACAGGATTTTTTAATCTTTTTACAACAAGCAAGGCAACAAAGCCACTAAATCGCAGAGGGGTTACTGAGTGTGAAAGAATATAAGAAAAAGAAAGATATTATTAAGGAGCGAGAACAATAAAAGAACAGAAAGTAAGAAGACAAAAGATGCATTTAAATTTTTGAAGATCAAAATTCACTGGAAAACAAAAAATCAGAAGATAGTTTAAATTTTATTTTATTTTATTTATAATTTTCATTATTATTATTATTTTATATTTTATTTCTCTTTATAATAATAACAATGTTCCCACAAGATACGTACATAAAAGATTTCCAATGTAATTCACTTCGCTGCTTATAACCCAGTCCTGTTTAAATCTACTTCTTCTTCTTCTTTTCACTGTTATAATAATGACGTCTTAGTCACCAAAGTCACTAAGACATCATTATTCGTCTTCATGCTTGAACAACTGGTTTTTGAGTGGGGTGGGGGGGTGTTCATCACCGTTCTTTCACAAGTCGGCTTTTAAACCAACCTCCACCACCACTATTTTTGCAGTCATAGATTTCATACTTTTCACTTCTCATATAAAGACAGGATTTTTTCTTACACACACACACACATATATATATATATATATATATATATATATATATATATATATATGTGTGTGTGTGTATGTGTGTAAAAGACAATAGGAAAACTGTAATATTAGCCGACGCGTTTCGTCCAATGTGGACTTTTTCAAGGCAAAAACGAAATGAATTTATTAAAACAAAGTAACTAATAATAACAAAACAAAATGTCCTCAGCAACTGGAAGAATTTAGAGAACGCTATTATATTCATATTGTCAACTGAAAATTACGTCAATTAATGTCACGTGTGGAAATATTGTTTTTATTGTTGTGTTGACATCATTTTCCTATTGTCTTTTACATTTATAAATATTGTCTTTTTCTATAGATAAACTCTGAAATATTTTTCACACACACACACACATATATATATATGTATATATATATGTATATATATATATATATATATATATATATATATATATATATATATATATATTCTCTCTCACTTTCTACCAAGAGTGCGATGGATAAAGTGTCGCCATTTTATTTTTTTTTTAATTTCGCGCATGCGCGTTGTTTATTTTTTTATTTTGTCGACTGCACAGTATAGTAGGGTCAGTTGGGCACCGTCTGTGAGAAAATGAGCACAATGACGCAATTCATTCCACCAGAAATATGGAAACGGCATACTGTACCGCACGACATTGGCACCGAAAACTGCAATACGAACATTTCAGTGTGTTTAGACATCAATCTGTGGACAGTGCAGTGGATTCGGCAAGAGTTGGATGAGTCTAATTGTGATTACGAAGGGAAGGCAGCTCGGAAAACTGACTCTGGTCGTTCTGATAAGAAAAGAACTCCTGAATTTGTTGGTAAGGGTCTCAGACACAACACGAAGGCCTACATTAAATGCGTTGAGGAGGTAGTGCTGCAATGGGTCAAGAGGGTGGCTACTGGAATACCCTATGTCTGACAACAGGACTCTGCACCATGCCAAACAAGCATGACTGACAGACAATTTCTGCCCCCACATCATCCCTTATATCTGGCCACCTAATTCCCCAGACTGCAACCCCCTTAATTATTAAGTTTGGGGCACAGTTGAGTGAGAGACCAACAAAATTCCTTGGAGCACCAAAGATGAACTGAAGGCAAGGATTATCGCTTCATTCACCAACTTAAACAAAGAGGTAGTCCAGAGTTGCAGGGGATTCTGAAGTCGTCTGGAGGCCGTAATTGAAGCCAATTGAATGTTATTGAATAAATTTATTCTTTACTATTTCAAGATATTTTTCTGTAATTTTGGTATATCTATTAAAATGAGATGTCTGTTATGTTAAATTGTCGTCTAAATTACGCAAAAGCCTAATTTAGACGACAATTTATCCATCGCATCCTACAAAAAAATTCTCAAATTGCCACTCTCTTAAATTTTCAAAAAAATTCAACCTTAGCGTTGCGACTGCACACTCCAAAAGTTTGTATCCGTTAACAAAAACACATTTAAAAAATATACATATATTTCGATTCGCATTTAATTTTTTCGTCTCGGATGCTACCTGAATTTTACCAAAAACAAAATAATTTCCATATATGAGGATGACTGAATGTACAGTTGAAAGTACTTGCGAAAGACCTTAGACAGTTTATAATTTTAGAAACAAGGATCATAACATTCATCGAGTGATTTGTAGGTTAATGGACTTTTAAAATTTTGTTTGCGAAGAGATTTCGCCATTTTATATCATTAACTTTACTAATCTACTTTTTTGTATGAATGATTCATTATAATATATATATATATATATATATATATACGATAAAATATATGCTATATAAAATAGGTATGCTATATTTATGGGTTAAAGTGCTGAATATCAAGGATAGAACGTATGTAAATATAAAAGTGGGCATTGAAGTCAACACACAGCGGTGACAGTGTGTTTCATGCTTAAACGCAATGTTAAGTTCTTAAGATTGCGTTAAACATGAAACAGACGCTGAGTGTTAACTTAAATATCCAATTATATATATATATGTGTGTGTGTGTGTGTGTGTGTGTGTGTGTGTGTGTGTGTGTGTGTGTGTGTGTGTGTGTGTGTGTGTAGTGTAAGGACATAGGAATCAACACTGCATAGTGACTCATTTCTACCAGATCTGATCAAAAAGTGTCGGTACTTTTGCTATTATAACGAAGCTAAGTTATGCAGAGTGAAGACGCTTGGCACAGATTGATGCTGAACTCTGTCGTGCATGCATACTAAATTATGACGTTTTCGCTCAGTTTTCTTCTTCAGTGTTTTGAAGGAAAGTGTATACAGTGCCGTCGTCTCACCACACCACAGGGATTCCATCAGTGATCATGGCTTGTGCAACTGTTTCCTTAGGTCTAACAACCACCATATTCCCCTGATCTCATCCCTTGAGACTTTTTTCTCTTCAAAAATCAAATCCCACTTGAAAGGATCAAGATTTCAAGATGCCAAGGTAATTCAACAGCGATGAAAAACAGATACTTTACAACAACGTGGAACAGAAGTTGTCTGAAGGAGAATAGAAAGATGATATTGTCCAAAAGATGACAAAAACGAGTAGAACAAAACGTTAAATATGTTATTAACATTATTTGCATTGTTCGGACTGTTGTCCTCATCTTTATTGCCATATTCACGACGTTTTGGCCGTTGTAAAGACGAGGACAACAGTTCAAACAATGTAAATAATTACAATACCTCATCTCAAAAATATAGAAAAATGTTAAATATGTTGTTCAATAAGAGGAAAATACTTTATTGTTAACCGAACAAATATTTTATTCCGCCAAATTGCTGCTAAGTAAATCATTGGCACATTAATTACCCAAAAGACAGATACCTCTCTCTCTCTCTCTCTCTCTCACTCTCTCTTTTATTTTTCTTCTTCTCCCTCTGCTATTTCTTTATTCTTCTCTCATTCCTACTTTTTTCTTTTCTTTTGTCTCGATGCATTCATTTTTCTTCTTACTTTCTTTTTACTTTCTCTTTTACGAATATGTCTACCGTATATTCTTTTTTTCTTTTCTAATTTTTTAATCTATTCTTTTTCATCTATTTTTATTTCTTCTTCGTTTTTTCTCTCTCTTATTGCTTTCTTGTTTTCTCTCTTTTGTTCATTTGTCTTTCCTTTCTTCTTTCTTTTCCTTTTTACTTTTCTTATTCGTTTTTATCTTCTCTCTCTTTCTCTCTCTCTCTCTCTCTCTCTCTCTCTCTCTCTCTCTCTGCTTATTCTTCCTTTTTTCTGTTATTCTTCTTTCTTTTTAATTTCCCGTACTACTTTCATTATTTCTTTTTTCTTCTTTTTTCGTTTCTTCTTTCTTTTTCTTCCCCTTATTCTTTCATTATTCTTTTTTCTTTTGTTATTTCTTTTTCTTTTCTTTTCTTTTCTTTTCTTATTCTTCTTTGTTTTTGATTCTCTTTTTTTCATTTTAGTCTTTGCTTTTTTTGTTATTATTATTCTGATTTCTTTTTCACTATCTTTCTTTTTCTTTAACTTCTTCTTTAATTCATTCTTTCTTTTTTCCTTTCTCTTTATTCTTTTCTCTTTTTCTCGTCTTATTCCGCTTTATTTTTCCATCCTCTACATGTTCTTCGTTTTTCTTATACTTCTTCCTTTTTTCTTTCTCCTTCTTTTCTTCTTACCTCTCTTATTCCTCTTTGATCTTTCTTTCTCCTCTCGTTCAACTTTATTTTCCTTTGTCTCTTCTAATTCCCTATTCTTACTCCTTCGATATTCTTATTATTATTATTCCCTTTTATCTTTCCTTTCTTTTCTTATTCTTTTTTTCTCCTTTTTCTTTATCTTCTTATTCCTTTATCTTTTTTCTTTTTTTTTTTATATGTATATATCCCAAAAATGAGTAGTAGACCTAGTCCGTGGCTAAGGTATCAATGTATGTCCCTAACCATTGGACTTTGATCCCAGATAAATGACCATTTTTTTATGCTGATTTTTAAGTCTGATATTTTCGCCTCACTTGGAAGATCGCCACAATATTCTTTCTACCTTAATATATTGATTTTCCAAGCGTAGCTTAGGTGTGGCACAAGGCCGAAAGTAAGGGGCACCCACTGAGGATCGAACTCACTACACAGTCGTAAATGATCTAGCAAGACAAGCTTCCTAACCATTACACCACTTTCTAGCTTAATATATCCTATTTTTGATTGTGAACTGTACTAGAAGAAAATGTCTATATTTACTTACAAACTAGATGGAAACCTTGCTTCACATGCATGAACAGAAACTCTCCCATGAGGTTACACATTCAACAGCGAAACGCCTCTGTATGAGCTTATGTACTGCGTGACGAACACATTTAAAATGACTGAGCGAATAAATTCATAAAGTTGTACCAGGGTTTTTTTTTTATAAAACATCGCATCACCCTTGCCTACAGTCTCCATTTGACTTCTTTCTTCTAACGTCGTCGCTGAAATGCTATGGGAGAGATTAAAGAGAACGCGTCGAGGTAGCTGAAGGCGATTCTAAAAGTAGAATTTGCAGAATGATTTGAAAATTGAAACGAACGCTGGAATAAGTGTGCGGGGTGTCATGGGAAGTAAATTGAAGGAAGAAAGAATGAATGAGGAATAAAAAAAAAGAAAGAAAAATGAAGAAAAACAACGAAGAATCAGTAAAGAAAAAACTTAAACGAAGAACAATGAAGAGAAAGGAAAAAGAAAGAAAGTAAAGAAAGGAGAAGAAAAAGAAATATGAAGTCGTTATTGCCCTAGGTAGGCTATTTTTCGTTAATATTACATTGCTGGGCACGTTCCTAATTCACCTCGTTAGTGTATATATATATATATATATATATATATATATATATATATATATATATATATATATTTATGTATGTATGTATGTATGTATGTATAATTCTGAATATATACAGTGCGGTGCAAAATAAGTTAAACCCTAAAATAATATGTTAAAATTGTCTCTTTTTTTTCCAGATAATCAACAAATCTTATTTAAACTATATATTCATTAAGAAAATACCTTTATTAAATCAATTAGAACCACTTTCTAAAAAAATTATCAAGCTAGAATAAAAATATTAATTAAAAATTAAAAATTCAGACGTGCAAATGTAAGTAAATTCTTACATTTAATATTTGGTTGTTACTTTTGAGGTTTCTATACCAACCAGTCATTTACTATAATTTTTAAGAAGTTTCTGGCAGTAGTGAGTACCGATTTTTGACCATTCTTGTTGGCAAAACTTCCACAATTGTTCGATAGTCACTGGGTTCCTTGCATGCACTGCCTTCTTTCACTTGAATCACAAATTTTCAATTGGGTTTAGAACAGCATTTTGACTAGGCCGTTCCAAGACTTGAAATTTCTTTTTACGAACCCAATCTTTTGTGGATTTGGTTTGATGCTTCAGATCATTGTCCTGTTGAAAGTTCCAGCCCAGACCTAAATCCAACTTTTGAAATGAGGACAAGACACTTTCGTTCAAAATTGCTTGGTATCTTGCAGAGTCCATTGTACCATCAATGTGTACTATTTTGCCTGTTCCAGCTGCAGCAAAGCACCCCCAAGTCATAATGCTGTCACCGACATGTTTAATAGTTGGTATCAAATTCTTCTCTTCAAAAGCCGTATTAGGAGCTCACCAGATATACTACCTACTGTTCCTCCCGAAAAACTCTTGTTTGGTCGCATCCGACCATAAAACCTTTTGCCAGAATATTTCTAGCTTATTAATATGAGCTTTGTCATAGCTGAGGCGAGCATGCTTGTGCTATTTCGTAAGTAGTGGCGTTTTATAGGCATTCTATTATGAAGATAAGCATTGTTCAGATTTCGTCGCTCTGTAGATGTATGCACATTGATTCCGACATTGGCTACTGAGCATTGAAGAACCTTAAAGGTCAGAGCAGGATTTGCCTGGACTTGCAGAACTAGATGTTTACTTGCTCTTGTTGTTATTTTTTGCGGACAGCCACTTCTTGATTGTGATACCGTCATACTAAAAGTAGTATATATATATTTTATTTATAAATAATGTGTTGCACGGTGGAGAAATGCACTCCAAATCATTTTGATAGCTTTTTTGTATCCTTTTCCATCATTATAGGTTTCAACTTTGTGACTTTTTTAAATTTCAGGAAGTTCTTTTGATCTTTGCTTATATATTTCTTTTTAAATTTAGTCTCTAACTGCCCACTTTTGCACACACAATCAGTTATATTGTTTAACTGCAGTATACACAGCTTACCAAAAAATATAAACACTTGCCATTTTGATTTTTACATATGCACAAAAAATATTTTCACTGGCAACCATGTAAAACAAAAATATAGTGTGTAAATGTAAGGTTTCACTTACTTTTGCACATTTTAATTTTTAAATAATATTTTTATTCCAGCTTGAATAAAAATCTTTAAAAGTGGTATTAATTCATTTAATAAAGGTTTTTCTTAATGAATATACAGATTAATTAAGATTTGTTGATTATCTGGAAAAAAGAGAATTATTTTAAATTTTATCTTAGGAGTTCACTTACTTTTGCACAGCGCTGTATGTACGTTTATTTATTTATTGATTCGATTTTGGATAATCACTGAGAAGAACTTATTATTATTGAAAGATGTTTGAATGTTCGATACTCCATAGGCACTACGTAAATTCATGGGTCCGCTTGTAAAACTATAAAGAATAAATTTGGCTTCGAATAATTTTTGTAGATTACATTTCATTCGGTCATCCTCAAGCCACGACATTTGTCAGAATAGAAAAAATATTTATAATTTTAGAAGAGTACCCTGTTCATAATATAAATACAATGTCAAATCGTTCCATAACTTCTTAAAGAGTTATATGTACTTTGTTTTTATTTACAAGTCTCAAGTTTGAAACATTGCTAATGTCACTTATAAATGCATACTACTGATGTTCTTTTCACAGTTTGTAATAGTACGCAATTATCAATGATGTTAGCAAAGTTTCAAATTTGAGATTTGTAAGTAAAATCAAAGTACAGATAATTCTTTAAAAAGTCAGAGATTTATTTAACACTGTATTGATTTTATGAGCGGGACTCCTCATCTAAAATAATAAAAATCAATATTCTTTGATTCTGAAAAATGCTGTAGAGTGTTGTTAGCAAAAGGAAGAGCCCAACATGCAAATTACAAATTGTAGATACCAAAATCAAACACGTACAACAATTTAAATATCTGGGAATTGTTTTAACAGAATGAAAAGAGTGTACTGAAATTCAAAGGCGCATTTACATACCGGAAAATGCCTTTCAAAAGCAAAGCAAAGTATTAAGAAAGAGAAATATGTTGTTAGAAACAAAGCTAAAAGTACTGAAATATTACGTAATATCAGTCCTCCTATATGGCAGTGAATGCTGGACAATCTCCTCACAGATGAAGAAGTGACTTCAAGCAACAGATGCGAACAAATGCGGTCCAGCAGAAGGGCGCTGGGCGTACCATGGACCGAACAACGAATAAATTTTAGAGAAAATGGAAACAAAAAAAAGGACTCATACTTAACATCAGAAAGAAACAGTTGAAATTTCTAGGTCCTATAATGAGGAAAGAAGGCTTAGAAAATTTGATACTCACAGGACAGATTGAAAGCAAGAGAGACAGTAGAAGTGGTGTTTCTTGGGCAAGATAGCCTGACGAAGCCCAACCTTCTCCAGGCCGGTTTTTTCTTTCTCCTAGACCGGTTGCATCCAAGACAGTCTGTCCTGCTATTTACCCATAGCTGGAGGGGAGAAGAAGAGGTTTCATACCTTTCCCAAGAGTATTAGCACGTAAGTGAATGTAATGGATCCGACTGAAATTTGAACCCGGCTCTTCCATTCCTCAGTCCATGCCGCTATCCATTACTCCACCGTCCCTCCCCATTCAAATATGTGGTAAGTGTCTTAACAGAGGGCGGAATGTACGACACTGAAATTCAAAGGCTCATTTGTATACTTAAAGGTGCCTTTCAAAAGCAAAGCAAAGTATTTAAAAAACAGAAATATGTTGTAAGAATCAAAGATAAAAGCACTGAAATATTACGTAATATCAGTCCTCCTATATGGCAGTGAATGCTGGACAATCTCCTCCCAGATGAAGAAGTGACAGCAGAAATGTGATTCTGCAGAAGAAGGCTAAGGATACCGTAATCTGAAAATGTGAGCAACGACGAAATTGTAGAGAAAATAAAAGCAAATCAACATCTATACTTAATATCAGGAAGAGTTGAAATTTCTAGCGTACATAATGAGGAAAGCGGGTTTGGAAAATCTGATACTCACAGGACAGATTGAAGGCAAGAAGGACAGAGAAAGCAACCCATACTTCCCTAGAGAAGTTGAGTAAACAGATGACGGGACAAGGTTTAGGAGAGATAACAAAAAACAACATTTATTAAGAGCTACAAAGGACAGGAAATTGTGGAGAGTCATGATCGCCAATGTCCTGAAGGGACACTACACATTGAAGAAGAATCTACAAAAATACTTTTATAAATTCCTCTCTAATTTTTATGAGCGGACCGGTTAATTTAAATAGTTCCCCTCTATAAAACAGTCGTTCGTATTGCTACTGATCTCCTTTGAATTGGATTAAATTTTCATTTTCTAGTAAATCAAGTCGTAATATTTCATTCAATTGTTTTATTTTTGTTTTCGTTTTCGTTTTTGTTTTGTTATTTTTTATTTTTATTTTTTTGCTGTTGTTTTTTTTCTGTATGAGATTTATAACTGTCGTTCCTTGTTAATCGATTTAAAATGGATTCTCACAGTATAGGATTAAGGTTAGAAATAATCTTTGATGTCAACATCGACTTCAACCTGTTGAGCAGTTCACAAAAGAAAAGGAATTTTTAATTAATGTTCATTCGATTTCCCGAGTCTAGATGCGTGGAAAAAGAAAAGTTTTATTTTCAAATGCATCTTTACAATTTGTAGCCAACCTCCTAAGTATATCGGGAGTAACAAACGAATAATTAAGTGATTGATTTAAAGTCTGCGAGAAACAATTTCCAATTTCTACCCGACGAAGACCAGAATTCAAATTTATATAAATTCCCAAAGCGAATATTCCTACCAAGAAATATTTTTTCTTTTTTATTTTTGTTTCATTTTCTCCTAATGTTTTTCATTTACAGTAGAATCCCTGACAACCGAACTTAGAAGGCCTTCCGGATATGAGGAATTATTTACAAAGTTCGGATATGAGGGGGTTATATTTAGATTAAATTAAAAGAACTGAAATCAGGTTTTAACATTTATTTTCAATGTTTTATAGCAAAAAAAAAAAAATAAGCTAATGGTGAGTGAAAAATAACGGAATTGATTTTAAGGAAGAAGAAATAAATGATATAATGTTAATGAAAATTCATTAAATTAAGTATGCCACGTATGCAAAACAAATAACGTAACGAGAATTTTTTAATCGCTGTTGCATGATGATTCTTTCTCTTCTAATGTCATTCTTAACTTTTTCCGCATTTCGTTGAGCTTTTGTTCTTGACATTTTTAAACGAAATTTTTAATTCTACGTGGCTTGCTGCAATCGGCATAGCTGAATGCTAGTTTTCTTTCCATAAAACTGACAACCTTTTCAATAGCTTTTTCAATTTCAATCCAGCTTTCATCACAATCATGCATCTCGTTGCTATCTTGTAGATGTGTCACGTTGTCATCCTTTCCTCTTATTCCCATCATCTTTTGCACCAATACAAGCCATTAGAGTGAAATAAGCAATTATCCAAAGTAAAATTCCTGAAAAACAGAAATTTCAAATCAGTTACATATCACCCAAATAGTTCAAATATATACACATCAAAATCATGTCTGGATATGCGGGATTCCGGATATGAGGCACTCCGGATATGAGGGATTCCGGATATGAGGCACTCCGGATATGAGGGATTCTACTGTATTTACTCTGTCTCTACTTTCTTTTCTTCATCTTTCTTTTCTCATTCTTTTGTCTCTTTTTTTCCTTTCTCTCCATTTTTATTTCCCTTTGAGAAATCATCAGTAAGCATATAAATCAGTCTTGATAAATATTTTTTAATTAATTTTCAAAAATTAAACCCCACAAAAATTCCCGCTCTAAATGATTGAAATGAATTCACTTAAATTTTGTTTTGTTTTTTAGTGTTTTTCTTTGTATTTCCACAGGTTTGTCAACACCCTCGTCTACTACGCTTTGTATTTGACTTCCGCCTCGTTGGCCGGAAATCGTTACCTCAATTTCTTCCTGAACGCCCTAGCTGAGTTCCCGTCTCAAGTTTTGGCGCTCAAACTTTTGATTAGGTAAGCCAAAAATTAAGACATTCAATCAATCAAAGAATGATTACTTCAACCACGTTTAATCTCAATCTGTTCCACTGTTGGAAAAAATAAATTATATAAGACTGGCCGATGAATAGCTGAAGCAACACAAAGACGACACGAGAGGTAGTAAACTTAACAACCGTTTTAGTCAAACTGCCACTAGATCCGTTTTACTCCCAGCATTCCCTAGTGGGACCGGAAGTACTTACAATCATCATAATAATCAAATTAGATTTCAAATTCCTGGTTAATCTGTTGCGATTACTTTCCCACTTATGACCTTGGGAAAGATACAGTCAGTAAGGTTGAATAAGTGATCGTACACATGAAAATATTTCATATTTTTATCTGTAACATATTAAATTAACAAAACGGGAATATATCTACTGTATCAGATTGCATACTAAAAATGTATGCATATAAAACTAAATAATATTCCATGGTTAAGAAAATATAGCAATATTTAAATTTTTGGTTTGAAAATTGATCGTACAGCAGAACAAAAAACATTTTTTTCTCCATTTAATATTTTGGAGCAAAGCCTTTATTAAGTTCAACAGCAACCAATCTTTTCCTGTAGTCTTTAATTAACGATTCGCATACTTTAGTAGGTATTTTGTCCCATTCTTCCTGAGTAATTGTCTTCAGGTTTTTGATATTTGTTGGACCTCTATCACGGATCTTATTTTTCAAAAACCACCATAAATTCTCTATTGGATTCAAATCCGGCGACGGACTGGGCCATTGTAAGATGTTAACGTTGTTATTAGCGAGCTAATTCTTCGTACTCTTACCAGTATGCTTGGGATCATTTTCCTGCTGGAAGATCCAATCAGGAGGAAGCCCAAGATTCTTTACAGAAAGTGATAAATTTTCGCTTAGGATTTGTTGATATTTTTCTGCAATCATTCTACTGTCTATAATTGGTAGTTTGCCAACACCTCGCATCAAAAAGAGCCCCAAAACCATGATACTACCCCCACCAAATTTGCAGTTGGTAAGGTGTTCTTAGATGCGTATTCTTCGCCGTCTTTCCTCCATACATGATTCAGGGAATTGCGACCGAACAACTCAATTTTACTCTCAACTGTCCAAAGAACTGTTTCCCCAATAATTTTTTATCTTTATGCTCTGTCGCAAATTTATTCTGGTCTCTATGTTTCAGAAGGAATGGTGTCTTTCTTGGGGAGCGCGACTTTATATCGTCTCTGCGTTGTTCATTACTAATCGTTTTCTTAGTTACGTTAACTCCAGACAAACTGAGACCATTCTGAAGGTCTTATCTGATGGCCATTGCGTTATTTTGGACCTGTTGCATCATCTTTCTTCATAATCGGGGGAGAGATCTTCCTGGGAGCACCAGGCCTGCCTTTTTGCTCAACAGTATTACGTCTTTTAAATCTTGCAATAAATAAACCAATTGTTGAAAAAAAATTATGTTCGTGTCACTGGAGATGTTCGTGTAACGTTTTCCATTGTTCCATAGCTTAATAATTAGCTCTTTTTGAGCACAAGTCATATCCTTACGTCTAGCCATTATTAGAACTGTTATCAGTGAACTGTGACTGTAGAATAATCCAATTTTGAACTGAATGTTGCAATAGAGTTAATGAGAATATTCTAGAACAGTTTTTTGACTTTGAAGTACAACCAAAATCTTCCATATTATAATGTAAAAATTGATACTGTACAAACACATTTTTAACAATTGAAATATAAAATTTGCTATAACTATCACTTAATGCATTTCTTTTTTAAATTGCAGATTCTGATTCTATGCCACAAATACATATATAACATTGTTATTCGAGGTTATCATTCCTACTGGTTAAATAGTAAGATTTGTTTGCTCTCTGATCAATTATTTAAAACCACTTTAGGATTTGCCGAATGCGTTTCGTCATTTTCCAAATCGTAAAAGGCAAATGATGAAAGAACTTCGAAATGTTCCCAATCGTTATTGAAAATCAACAATTTGAAAAAGACGGAAGATAGTTAAAGCTCTTTTTGGATATTACAAAACTTTTCTTTCTCTTTTTTTGAGTAAATATGTATATTATATTTCCTATTTCGACATATATATTATAAATATTAGAATATATCTATAGGAAAATATATTCAAGACAAGATTTTTCTTTGTCAATCATTACAGTGTAGAAAAAGTCAAATGAGGCTGTGTAGTAAACAAGGACTCTGACTAGACAATGGTCAATTTTACTAATAAAATAAACTTCTCTTTAGCTGAGTGGTATATATATATATCAAATGATATCCATATTGGAATAGGTTTGATTTTTGTTGGGAACGCATATTTCTATGAAATTTCTCGGACATTCAGGACGGTAAATTTACGGAATGCTGTATAATAAAAAAAAAAACAAAAAAAGAACATTGATTAAATGAATTTCATTTATTTCATTGAATCTCTCCCTCTCTCTCTCTCTCTCTCTCAGTATATATATATATATATATATATATATATATATATATATTTCTTAAATCAGTAAACATTCTCATTAATCAAAAATTCGGATATAATAAGTATCGTCTTGACTAAAATAGTAATTTTAAGGGACCTTTCGTTCTTTTTAATAATGTCAGAACAAAAATGGTCGTTCTTGAAATGAAAGGATCCTATTGAAAGGAAACGAACCCTCCTTGAACTAAATTAAAACAGATATGTCCCAATAGGATATATATATATATTTTTTATAGTTATATAGAACAAGACAAAGACTTGCTGAATAGTGTCCGTTTATGTTTCAATTTTAACTTTTTTGTTAAAAACAGAAGTTGGACGAGATGTATTTAACAACCGCCCCTCTAAAGATGTTAAGATGGTTTTTCGTCCGAGTCCATGCAAAGAGAAGAAATACGCTGAATATATTTCGAGAGAACAAGTGACGGAACTCATTAAATTTTGTTTGATTAAAACTCATGTACTTATGAGTTTCTGGATGTTAATGGAATCATTTTACGTATATTTATGAACGTGTTGTGAATGCGCAAGAGTCATCGGATAAACCTACATAGTCGGCCTCGCACCGACACTTTAAAAATAAATAACAGAACTTTGTTGAATGGAGGTGAATGACATCCTTACGGACAGATGGTTGGGAAAATTCCGAGAAGCAAAAGATGTGCCGGGCCTTGAAGATTGAAGATCAAGCGCATGACATATGCGGAGATCTGATGAAAACTGATGCTTTGTGGAGTCGACTTGAAAAAAAAAATGCTTTCCCAGTTAAATACAATCTTAACCTGTTTTATTCTAGGGTTAAACGTTATCTTCTCCACATATCCACAAAAACGGTGGAAAAGTTACTCTGTAACCCTTCATCTCGAGGATCGTTGGGTTTGTCAGTGTAAAATTATTGTTAAAATATATATATATATATATATATATATATATATATATTTATAATCAAATAAATACAAATAAATTTTGGATGCAATTATGACACACACACAAAAAATATATATATATTATATATATATATATATATATATATATATATGGCTTAGTAAATGGAAGGTTGCCCGTGCTTGATTCAAAAATCGTACGAACTCGTACAGCAAAGCTATCACTTGACTTAAAAATATTTTTGCCCTTCCTTGCCTTTAAAGGAATGCCCTTCGCCGTGATGAATTTTGCTACATGCCTCACACTGCTCTATACTAAACATTAAATCTGTTACGCAAAAAGAACTAAACAAAATGAACACAAAACGACCAGCTTTGAAAAAAACTCGTAATTGGATAAAGTGACTGAAAAAAGTATGTTAACATCAAGGACTTTTTCACGACCCAATCAGTTCTAAGAATCACGAATCAACGTTGAGTCGAAGCAAACGAATGAGCCAATTGGGGAAAATTGCCATCCATTTAAATTTTCCCGATCTTGACGAATTCAGACTATCCATTTTTTTTGCATGGTAGCATGCTAGAATCATTCGTGTCAGTCAGCTTTTGGCTCTGGAACAGGTTAAAATGAATATGTGAGTTATTCGTGGAAGCCAGCCAAAAGCTCTTTTGGGCAGTAAGAAATTGGCTGCAAACTACATAAAAACTGCCGGAAAGCATGTAAAAAATAATTAGGGAAACTATAGGTAGGATTGAAAATGTAATGTCGGTCTTGGCATTTGGTCACTTGTTATCTTTATGTAAATTTTGGTTAAAATCTGTCGAAAAAATGCAGGGATGATTCGTTGATACACACATTTACACACACACACACAGTAACGAAAATCTTGGTATATATATATATATAATATATATATATATATATATATATATAGTGCCATTCAGACGAATAATGTTTAATTTAAAGAAAAACTTGTCCACTTTAAGACGTGCATTGCTAATAATTTATTTCACCAGATATATATTTATATATATATATGAATCTTCATATATATATTTATTTGCAATTTATTTATTTGAAAATTATATATAATCAAATATAAATATATATATATATATATATATAATGATATATTTTTAAATGCCGGCACAAAAACAACTTAAACCTAAGCAAGTACACTAAGAAATAATCATATAGGAACAGCAATTTTGAATGTTTTATATTCCCTTTGTTTTTAGAAATATTACTATGCACACGTGAACGCTAACACATGACTATATGTATACAACTACGATAATGTATTTGCACACTGAGACACCTGTTGATATGTACATGTATATGTTTTATACGGAAAAGGAAGCATACCACTTTTTTTTTGTGAGTGTGAAGATGTACAATTAGATAGGTACTTATATGTTTTGCCATAAATATGAAAGATCGGGTAATATTATATGTGTAAAGATATAGATAATATAATTAAATACTGAGATAGTTTTCGAACGCAGGCATAAGTAGATGCACGGGTGGACATGAGGATAGGGACAAATACGTGGGTACATATATGTAAGTGCAAATTAACGCATATGTGGGTATGTAGATATTCTGCAGATTGCGTATGCATATGCATATGTGTGTGTGTGTGTATATGTATGTATGTACGTATGCATATATGGGTGTGTGGATGTATGTGTATATGTGTATACGTATGGATGTGTAGATATATATATATATGTGCGTATGAGTATATATGGATATGCAGATGTCCTTGTGTGTATATGTATATATGTAAGTATAAGTATACATGGAGATAGGTATGGAGACATGTGGATGTGCGTTTTCTCTGCAGGTGTATTTGTGTAAAGATGGAAATATACATATATCGTTTCGTGTGAATGTGTGTGTAGTTGTATATAGGAACTCATAGGCATATAAGACGATATAGGTATGTGGTTACAAATAGGGGTTTAAGACATGTGTAGATAAGAAAATGTAAAAGAAGGGCCTAATTTTCTGCTAGTGACATCTCTTCCAAATTTCTCCTCTAATATTCTCCAATTGGAAGTGAATTTTAAATAGCACGAAGGGAAAGTTTTAGATTAGTATTGTAATTGAGATTGAAAGATACTACCCCAATGTGGAAAATAAAATTATTTAAATGGGAATAACTGTTGATAATTGGATACATAAAAACAACCACGAGTTTACTTAATGAACAAAAAATCAAAAACAATCACGATTTTAATGAACAAAAATCAAACGAATAAATGTCAACCTAACAAGCTATAAGATAAAAGTTTTAGTGGAAAAAAAATTACTAAATATAAATTGGATTATTCTTTCAATATTCTGTCTATGGTTTTTTCCAATGGACTGCTTCATAGAAAATACCCAAACTCCACCGAATTTCAAATTAATTTCTTCGTAGATTGTTTTAAAATTTAGATATTTATCAAACCTTAACCTCCCAAATATGCACGTTAAAGTAACGCGAACTGACAGCGTCTAAAAATTTGAATGAAACCTGTCGTAATTTATTGGGGTTGTTGTAACGTCTCCTTTAATGTAGTTCTTATCGTTCACCCCATTAACCACCTTTATCTAGAGACGAGACGCGTTAAATTTGAGCAACATCCAGCCGACACACTGGGGTTAAAATAGGAAACTAAAATGATACATATGACACACTCTTATCCTCTCTCCCACCTCACTTCCTCACTTCGTTAACTTGGCGTATACTTGATGAGGTCCGTAAAAAACGTGTGAATTCTTTTCATTTTTAATTTCAGCTTTTGGAAGTAAAGTCTGATGATCCAGAACCCTGTTAAAGGGGTTATGGTGAAATAGCTTATTACATGGAATCTTAACGTGGTCTGTCTTTTTTTATTCAAAAAAAAAAAAAATATATATATATATATATATATATATATATATATATATATATATATATATATATATACTATAATGAGAGATGCTACTTTGTAAAGGACGAGGTTTCAAAATTAATGAACTATGTACATAGGTTTTAACATATTTTTTATAAAGAACAACATAAAAAAAGAGAAACAGAAAATTATATTTACGTGTATAGAGATAGCTGAAAAAGATATTTATTGGATTAGCGTAGAGTGAGTACGCGCGCTGAGTCCACTTGTTTTTTTTTTAAATTAAGTAGTCGTTCTGCCAGGTAACAAAACACCCTCGATGGCGACATGTCCCGATGTTGTTGCTACTACACCCCGGAGCACAAAGAAAGAGAGGGAGAGGTTTCCTCATATCGTTCTGAATAGAACCCTACCTAGCGGAAGTCCTAGCAGAAAAGGTGGGGCAATCCCTAATATCATTTGCTTGTCAATACATATAATTTCGATTAACGGCCACTGACAGAGCATTATTACAGTTTATAATAAGGAAATAAAGAAAACCCCTGTTTAAATGACTAAGCCATTCATAAATAAGAAGTAGGAGTTGCGTCCCTTGTCATGTTAGGTTATAGAAAAGGAAGGGAAATAGGATTCCCACAATGCACTAGAAAAACAGTTTTGTCGCGAAAATACAAAGTCTCTCTCTCTCTCTCTCTCCCTCTCTCTAAGAGAGAGACCAGAAAAGAGGTGTTTTCTCAAATGAGCTCGCAAGAAAGATGTCTCTTCATACAGATAAGTCTAAAACCATATTTTCTTTGCATTAATACATACAAATCAATTTATATATATTTGTGTGTGTATGTGTGTGTGTGTTCTGTGAATAATATGAATTATTTATGCTGATTTTCTAAGCTTAGTTTTGATGTGGCACAAAGCCGAAAGTATGTGGCACCCAGTGAGGATCAAACTCACTACTCAGTCATAATAGTCAAGACAAGCTCGGCTCGCTAATCATTACACCACATCGAGGTGTCCTATGAATTAGTTATTGAAGTAATTATGTTTTAATCAAAAATCAATCATTTAATGAATATATTATATCTTGTTGTATGCACACCAAAAGCCGTTCATATTTTATTTCATGTTTTCCTGTAATATTGCGCACGAATATCAATTTAACATGTTGTGAACGGTTAATATAATCCCAGATAAAAATAACAAAACCAAGAACAAGGCCTCACATCATTCGCACCCACCCACAACAAATCTTTAAAAGCATTAATTCTATATCTGGATAATTAAAATATAGTATTTGGCGTTCTGTTTATATAGATTGATGAATTATTGATAACACTGGAAATGTATTACAATATAAAAAGGTCGTTTTTTTTTTTCTCTCTCACACACATTTTCTCTCTTTCTTTCTTTTTCTTTCTTTTTTTCTCTCTCCAGTATTGGTCGAAAGAAGACGTGCATTATCTTCCAAAGCATCGCCGGCGGAAGTCTTATCATCGCTGTCATCTTCAGAATGAGTTTTAGTGGGTATTGTCCTTCCTTATTTTCAGTTATTAAATCGCGTTCATTTCAATTAGCGCATGCGCGTGCACTTCATCGACGCTGTAAAATGGTGAATGTTGCTATAGTGAGCCGGATAAACCGAGAGTTTTACATGTAATCGTAATCTTTGCATATAATAATTACTGAGCGTCACTCTACGCATTGTAATACATACAAACATGTATGAGACAAGTACGCAAACAGAAAAAATACATCTTCTTGGTAAAATGACTGCCTACACCGGGCAAAATTTCAAGTGTGATTCTAATGACTACTGTAAAAACGATTCCTACTGACGATGAAGTGATCTGCTTAATTAAACAAAACGAAATTAAATTAATTGTGCATAACCAATTATACAAGCGGAAATAAAGGAAACGACTTTTAACAATCTATTTTGTCAATGAAAAATTTGTCGTAATTCATGTATGTCAAGTTTCATTTTCTGCAACAGCCGTCATGTTTGTATTTATTTATAGATAGATAGATAGATAGATAGATAGATAGATAGAGTGGGGGAGCAAATATTCCTACACATACAAATTATTAATTCATTGTATTTCCAACTAATGAATAAACATAATTTTCATATAATTTAACTGTACGCACATGCATAATAACTAAATGTGCATAGAAAATAGAAAATATTGATTTAATAGAAAGAAATCCCATTTATACATTTTAATGAGTGAAAAAAGTATTCGTACAATACAAAAAAAAATACATAATTTTCATTTAATACTTTGCAGAATAGCCCTTATTCATTTTTACAGCAACTAACTTCCTCTTGTATTTCTCAGTTAATGACTTGCAAATTTAGTTGGTATTTTGTTCCATTCTTCTTCGCACATGTTCGGGATGTTTGTTAGAGCTCTCGATTGGATTTGAATTTTCTAATAACGCCACATGTTCTCGACTGGGTTTAAATCTGGAGACTGACTTGGCCATTTCAGGATATTTACATTATTTTTAGCAAGCCATTTCTTAGTGGATTTTGCTGTGTACTTAGGACCATTATTTTCATTGAAGACCCAGTCAGGAGGAAGTTGAAGATTTTCAACCGAAATCATTAAATTTGCTTCCCAAATTTTTTGATATGCTGCGTCATTCATTCTACCATCTATTACTAATATGTTGCCCGTACCTTTTGCAGAAAAACATCTGAAAAAACATGATGCTGCCATTACCAAATTTCAATGTTGGAACTGTGTTCTTTTCTTTGAAGGCATCGCCATCTTTCCTCCATATACGA